>JAVGVS010000263.1:345000-632258 GCA_032718565.1 Distichodus sexfasciatus
TATAGAAGAAATATGCAAAAATGTAGAGACAATGTGTATAGAAGAAATATGCAAAAATGTAAAAGAAGAGTGTATAGAAAAGAAATATGCAAAAATGTAGAAAGAGTGTATAGAAGAAATATGCAAAAATGAGACAGTGTATGAAGAAATATACAAAAATGTGTAGAGAACAATGTATAGAAGAAATATGCAAAAATGTAGAACAATGTATAGAAAGAAATATACAAAATGTAAAGAGTGTATAAGAGAAGAAATATACAAAAATGTAAGAAGAGTGTATAGAAGAAATATACAAAAATAGAACAATTGTATAGAAGAAATATACAAAAATGTAGAACAATGTATAGAAGAAATATACAAAAATGTAGAACAATGTATAGAAGAAATATACAAAAATGTAAAAGAGTGTATAGAAGAAATATACAAAAATGTAGAAGAGTGTATAGAAGATGGCATAAGAACCTTGTCGACTGTCTTGTGAGAACAGCTGAAGGAAAGCTGGGGGATAATGGGGGAAAACAAACGGCTTCCTAAGGGACAAATAAAGGAGGATGCAAGAGACGAGGGTCGTGGTGGGTCATGGTGGTCAGATGCGTGAAGAGCCTCATCGCTCCTCGGGTCACAGTGAATTTGATGGCTTTGTGAAAAACAGAGGCCGTGCAGTAAAGCCTTGAAATTTGAGCTCCATATTAGTCTGGGGGGGAAACCCGGACGTGGTGAAGGAGTGTCGTCAACATGTAGACAACCTCACCACACCGCTGTAGACCACACGTTTGGAACAACGTTTCTAGCACAGGGTAAGTAATGCAGCTAATTTCAAAAATAGGCGTTTTTGTGCTTGGAGAGGAGCTGAGATTTTCCAGATTCTCGCAGTAAAAATCATCTCAGATGTGGGACGTGAAGCAGCGCTGATGGAATACGAAGTTAATGTGATCACTCACCGCTCTCGTGTGCCCGTCTGCCACCCAGTCCAACCTCACCTTGCCAACTTCATTTCACATTTCCCCTAAAATGTGGAAAAGCCAAATCAGTCTGTACCTTCTTACTCAGGTGGTGGTGGGGAAGAATGTGGAAAAATGTGTGGGTCAATATTTATCCTGCTCATCATCAGCTCCTCAAATTAATTTCCTCAGAAAGTGGAGGGAAAAATGTTCAAATTCTCACACACAATGACTCGAGTATTACTTTGAACAACTACATCTACACGCAAAATGAAAGATTTTTACTCTTATTTTTTAAATATATTTTGGGTTAAAATAATTTTTCCACATTGGGCCCAACAACACATCCTCATAGGGCTGCACGATATCTCAGTTATTTATCACTGATACATTTATCATCGTGATTTATTGTATTATCAGCTTACACTGCTATACCCGCTATATTTGCATCTGCTACATTCACGCTCCGCAGGACGACATATTTGGCCAATCGGATGGAGCGCTGCTGCCCTAAATGCCCGTCCCCGTGTGGATGCAGTAATACCTCAGATTTCCACGTCTTTTTCACAGTAACGTTCCTAATTCTAAAATGAATGCTGTAAAATGTACAGATGGTCTCTGAGTGACGATGGTTAGATGTAGGATTTTTCGCTCGACAGCGATACAACAAAATTGTGAAAGTTTTACATTGCAGGTAAACACAGCAGCATGAGATGCCTCGTGAGATTCCCCACGGGGAATTTTTAACAAAAATTCATTTTTAACAAAAACATGTTTTTTTTTTTACGGAGCGCCAAAAGAGTTTAATTATTGATGAGGGATTTGTTTTTCTTTGAATAAAATAGTTTACATTTAAAGTTGATATTTTTCTCATTTTTTTCAGTGATGGTGTTTTTTTTTTCCTAACCATTCATTATTATTGATTTTATTTACTGTTATTATGTGCATGTATGTGTGTCTGTGCGGCGGTAGGTGTTGGAGGGAACTTGGTGGCCATCCAGGCGAGCAGGATCTCCACCTACCTGCATCTGTGGAGTGTTCCGGGGGTTTTGCCGTACAGGATGAAGCAGCACTGGCCCGGTCCCTGCACCACCTTCTTCTCCTCAGGTGTGTTTCAGTTCTCACACAAACATGATGTTCTCACAAACCTGGGATCACTTTAGCTCATGTTCTCCTCAAACAATGCCACATTAGAACCTAGTAGTTGCCGTAATATCTTTTGGGGTTTTTCTAAAATTATTCTTATTATTATAAAATATTACACAAACTATGATTGTTACAAAAAGATTACTGTGAGTAGTAGTATTTTTAGATTATTATAAAACTTAATAAGAATAAAAATTATTAATAATAATCCATTTATTTAATAGTATTTTTAATCATTTCCATTTCTATTTTAACAAACTAACAGGCAGTCCGTTGAGTTGGGAACACCATGAATGGATGTGTAAAATGCTACATTACACAAAACATTTACTCGATAAATAGCAACGGCTGAAGAGTGAGTAGTATGTGAATAATTTTTGAGAAGAGCACTTTTTACTTGAGTACATGATTTCAGCAGCATAACGCTAAGCCTACTATAATCTTCAGCTCTGGTTCCAGTACATGCTAGAGATGCTGTCCTAATGCTCTCACCTTCAGAAGGTTCAGGGTTCTTTAGTCATCAGTGGCTTTATGCATGTACAGAGTGTGATGAGGCAGCGTGATGAGAAGCTCCTCCTCCTCCATGTGAAAAAGTGTTTTTTTGTTTCTCTTGCTTTATTTTCATGAGCAGCGTTTTGTTTTCAGTGAAGATTGTTAGAAATGTAAATGGTACAAGTTCAGATAATAGTCACACTCTGGAACATTCTATGAATTCAAATTCAAATTTATTTACATAGCGCTCTTAACAACAGTCATTGTCACAAAGCACTTTACATATAACCGGCCTAAACCCCCCAACAAGCAAGCCTGAGGCGACAGTGGCAAGGACAAACTCTCTCTAGTAGGAAGAAACCTTGAGAGGAACCAAGACTCGGAGGGGGACCCCATCCTCCTCTGGGCGACCGGGTGCACGAACATTTAATGTACAACAAGCAATAGTTCAAGATGATTTGTTAGTTATTTAAAGAAGCAAAGATACAAAAATAGTCCAAGAGATATTTAGAATCCTGGGTTGTTGCTGGGCCACTTCCAGGAACCTCTCAGCAACTTTAAGCTGAAATTAGTTCAGTATTGTGCTGCTAAGTCAGTAGACGTCCATAGGGTCCAATCCCAGTTGGTTTCATGATGATGTCTCCACGGAGTCCTGTCGCGGTTTCAGTCGGTCAGCATCAGCTCGGGAGGGTTGACAAGGTCAAGCGTCAGCTCAGGACGTCTCCAGGGATTCCTGGTGAGTTCAGTTGGTCAGCGTCAGCTCGGTAGGGTTGAGATGGTCAAGCGTCAGCTTGGGGCAACTCCATAGAGTCCCGGTGAGAGTTCAGTCAGCCAAGCGTCATCTCGGGATCAGCTTGGGAACAGCTCGGAAAAAGAAGAATAGATAGAAGAGAGTTAAGTGCCCTAACCTAACCTCCGGCAATGCTAGAGTAACTATGGCAGCCTAGCTAAGAAGGGAGAGCTGGAAGGTAGCATAGACATGAGGGCTTCCAGGGGTCTCGGCATCACACCAAAGCTTATTATGAGAAACACATTTTTCCAGATGGAACTGGTCTGACTCCGGCGGTGGGAAATGGATCAGCTGCTGATATATATTAACAGCAGATTAAATGTGACTTCAGAGGAGAACGTGTGTTTATCGCTGTGATGTGCGTGAACAGGTGTGAACTCCAAGTCGGCGAGGGTGTTGTTCCTGCTGGTGGTTCCAGGACACCTGCTCTTCCTCTTCACCATCAAAACCCTGCAGAGTGGACACACACACATCACACTGCCCTTCACCTGCTGCTACCTGTGTGCTGCCCTGCTGCAGGTGCTCACACACACACACACTCACACACACACCTGTATTACTGTGAGCTGCTTGAACTCACTCCCGTCACGCACCTTTAAACCCTTGAGACTTAACTTAGACTAACCCTTTAAACACTTGACTTAGAAAAGTTGACTTTGACCTGTCCCCTTAAACATGTCAGTCTGGAACTGGACTTGTCCCTTTAAATACTTTAGACTTGCCAGGATTTGGACTTCTCCCTTTAATGACTTGATCCTTCACTTGAACTTCTAACAAACCTTGACTCAGTAGCCCCTTTTCCACTGCTCTGGTTCCCGTGCCGGTTCCCAATTTTGGAACCGGTGCCGCGCTTTTCCACAGAACAGAAATGGGCACCGGTGCCCTAAAACCGGCTCCGAACCGGCCCCTAAACTTTGCTGGTCTAGAACCGAGAACCCGTGACGTCAGAAGAGGTGGGCAGAGTGATAGGCAGCGTTGGAAGAGAAAATGGCGGAGAGTTAAAGTCCGGTAACGTGGAGCGCGGAAGAAATTAAAGCTCTTTTAGCAATATGGACATCCAGATTCAACAGAAATTAGAAGGTGCTGTGTCCCTGGTCTGCGTAAATGCGGCCGGTTCCCAGCTGGTTCTCAGTTCAGCACTGGCCGAGCACCAGAACCGGCACCTGGCACCAGCACCAGTGGAAAAGAGATAAATGTTGACTCATCCCTTTAAAGAGCGGACAAATGATTTGGACTTGCCCCTTTAAAGACCTGATTGTTGACTTGGAGTTGTGACCTGTCTGTTTAAGACTGGATGTGGACTCCTCCCTTTAAAGACTTGGACTTGTGACTGAAGACGTGAGGGTTGACTTTGGCCTGTCCCTTTAACATGCAAGACTGCAGTTGGACCTGCCCCTTTTTAAACGCTTGATACTGACATTAAAAGTGTGCATTTGTAAATGTGGTTGAGACTTGACTTGGACTCTGCAGGTGGGCATCCTGCTGTACGCCGCTGACCTGATCGTTCGGCTGATGTGGAGGAAGAGCCTGGACCCTGATAATTTCTCCATTCCGTACCTGACGGCGCTGGGGGACCTGCTCGGGACCGGCTTCCTCGCGCTCTGTTTCCACCTAGTTCTGCTGATGGAGAACCTGGTCTTGTGAGACGTTCCTCACCTCACTCCACAGGACTCAAACAGGAACCAAAAAGCCTGGCGTCTCCTGTCCCCCGGGTCACTACTAGTTCTGTTGAATTTCTAGTGTCCAAACCCATTTTCCCCACTCCATTGGTGCCGGTTTTTCCAGTGACAAAACATTTGCTGGTCTGGAAGCGAGAAGCCTGTGATGTCATGAGGGCTGGGTGGAGTAAAGCCAGGCCGCGCGAGGTAGAACACGCTAATGATTTACGTCTCAGTTTACGTTGCGACTTGAACTTCTCCCTTTAATGGCATGAGACTTGGACTTGTCCCTTTAATGACATGAGACTTGACTTGAACTTGTCCCTTTAAAGGCATGAGACTTGGACTTGTCCCTTTAAAGGCATGAGACTTGACTTGAACTTGTCCCTTTAAAGGCATGAGACTTGGGCTTGTCCCTTTAAAGGCATGAGACTTGGACTTGTCCCTTTAAAGGCATGAGACTTGGACTTGTCCCTTTAAAGGCATGAGACTTGTCCTTTTAAAGACATGAGACATGGACTTGAACTTGTCCCTTTAAAGGCATGAGACTTGGACTTGTCCCTTTAAAGGCATGAGACTTGGACTTGTCCCTTTAAAGGCATGAGACTTGGACTTGTCCCTTTAAAGGCATGGGACTTGGACTTGTCCCTTTAAAGGCATGAGACTTGAGACTCTACAGTTAATGGTGATACTGATTTGAGGTGGTATCGTACCGTCCGTTGCTGGCCTCTCTGTAAGTCAGTAGAAACTGTGACCACGCTTCTTGCCAAATTCGGCACCGACTCCAGTGCAGTGGGAAAGTGTAACATCAGTTCCATAAGATTTTACATTTACAGCATTGTTGTAAATGTAGATGTGTGAGTGGTCTTCATTAAAGGTGATGACCGCGTCCTCAAACGCCACCGGGTTTCTCAATCAGCTGTTCAGGCTGGAGGTTTTCTCGTGCCACGTGTTGAATTTCGTTCCTGTTCGTAAAGCCACTTTTTAAAAAAATTCTGAAACACTCCCACAAGACGATGTCACTGCACCTGCTCTGCTCTCCTCCTCTTCTCCTCGTTTACGTTGAGAGTGTTTCAACGCTGGCTAACGTGTGAAGAACACAAGAGCATCGGAGCCACATGAAGAGAACTTTTATCTGACCAGATCCAACAACTGGAACTGACCTGGAAGAGAGCAGAGTTTAGAGAGATTTGGGAATTTGCTGCTGAAACAATATCATCAGTAAAGAAGAGGAAAATAAACACATTCACCAACCGCTCTGAAGTTCTTAAAATCCACTCACACAGGTTTTACAGAGATGTTGACGTTGACTAATTTTTGCTTATTTACCATTTGTTCTTGTGTAAGAAGAGAATCCATGAACGCAGAAGAGAACTGTTTTGTTGCATTGCCTGTTTGTGTAAAACATTAACTTGAGTTTTACTTCAATTCTATGATTGTATATTAATATACTATTTAAATATAACCTTTAATAAATCATTGTTCATAACTACTTAGTTTACGAAACATTAAGTAGTGGTGCACGATGAGGGAATTATTGATCGATATCCAATACCAATGCCAATAAATGGGGAACGTGGAGTTGAGCGTGTGTAAAGACAAGAGATTTAGTTTGCCAAAGTTCCACTGCACACTCAGAATTTTGCCACAAAAATAACACCATAGTTCTGACATTTCTAACACAGCACCAAGTCAAGTGAGTGTGAAAGCAGAGTGGAGCGAGGACGGAGCATTTCCAGTGTAGTGCACAACATTTGAAGAAAAAGTCACTTCCTGCCCTATGTAGTGTACCAAGTCAAATAGGGTGCGTGTGACTCTCCATGTGCACTACCTAGTGTGTAGAGAGCCGTTAAGCTACAACACCTGAGATGCATACTACCACACAGAAGAGCATGATAAGAGCACCTTACCTACCATACTATTAAGTGCAGTAGTACACGGCTTGGGACACAGCCCATGTGTGAGCTCACATTCACTAAGTGAAGCAAACACACAGTTTAGTAGTTAAACATGTTTCACGTGTGCAGTAGAGTTGAGCGTAAAGACCAGAGATTCTGCTGGTGAACGTTCCACTGCGTGATCAGAATTTTACCACAAAATAACACCAGACATTTTAAGACAGAAGGCGCGGGCCGTATAAAATCCCACCTCGGACTCTGGACACGCCGGACACAAGCGCTACCTTTCACACGGACAATAAATGCAGCAGCAAATATCAGCAAATCTAAGCATCGCTCTGATGGTGATGGTTTAAATAAAGCGATTATCAGCCGATTCCGATAAGATTGTGATGTCATCATGCAGCAGAGTTATTGTTTTGTCCACCGCACATTAAACGCGTAGCTCCAATATCTTGAGAAATGGCAATGACCACAAACAGCAGTATTTTCATGTAAACAATGCATAGCAACTTTGACTATTAAAAATGTTAGTTTGTGACCAAATTAAACAATAATTGTGTATTTTTGTAATTACAAGCATAAAGTTCCAAATGAAGTTCCAAATCACCTCATCAGTAACTTTGCTCCAGATAATGGTTTAAAACAATTTTTAGGTTTTGCAAGTTGTTAGTGCAGCAGCATGTTTAAGGTGTGGTGGACAATGAAGTGAAACATTTATTACAGAATTAATGCTATGGCCAAAGCGACAGACAATGTAGAGCGTTGGTTTAAACACAACATCTGTACTAACAAGTCATCCTGAAAACACAAATCACAATGACGTATCTTCACTGTGCTGAAGAGAAGACGCTGCGTTCACAGGCCTGTTGTTAATGAAATCTTTCGGCTGTCGTAACGTGTGCAGATTGTGGAAGTCGTGTTCCAGTTCTGGTCCGTTTGAGCCTGGCTCGTGTGATGATGTTGGCTCTGTGGAAGTATCTCCTGTTTGAAATATTCCAAACTAACGAGGTTTCACTGGAGCAAAAACTGCTGAACGGAATCTGATCCTTAAAAACTGTGAGATGAAATGTTGCACATGGGATCCACTTCAGCAAAGAACTTTAGGATTTATATGGGCGCAGTCTGGAGTCTTGGGATCTTCAGATCTTCAGCCTTTTTCAAGACTAAAAGTGCACTGTTGTTAAGACTACGACTGTAGAACTTTTCACAATTGTAGAACAGATGAAAACCCAGTACGTGCACATTAGAGCAAATGCAAAACGTACCCAAGAACAAAGCTCAAATATGAAGAGCATGAAGGTAGTCAAACACAAGGCAGAGTATAATGAGAAAGTGAGAAAGTAGAGTCAAATGCAAGAGCTGAAAGGCAGTCAAACATGAGCGATTGTTGAACGCGAAAGCAGAGTCGAATGCAAAACCTGAGTCGAGTGCAAGCGTGAATGCGTGACCGCCGAGGCAGAGCCAAACATAAGCATGCAAAAGCACAGTTGATTGTGAGAGCGTGAAGGCAGAGTGGAGTGTGCAAAAAGAGAGTTAAACACGAGTCCGAGAAGGCAGAGTCGAGAGAAGACTCTGAGAAGAGCAGAGAAGAGAGGAGGTTTAGTCGAACACTTACTGTCAGTGTAAAGGCAGAATTAAACACAAGAGCGTAAGGTAGAGTTGGGCGCGAGTGCGTAGAGCAGAGACGTGCAGAAGAGCGCAAAGGCAGAGCTGAGCGCTAAAAAGACGAGATCTTGCTGTTGAAAGTTCCACTGCGTTCAGAATTTACTCTCTACAAATCTGGAAAGAATAGACTGGTAAACAGCAATCAGTACTGATGTGATATGAGTGAAGGTGATGGTGTTAAATCAGGACACGATATTGTCCAGTATTGATCATGAGCTCCTGAACTGAATCGATATTGAACCGGGAGAATCGGCACATGTTGATTAGATTGGGTTGATGGATATGAGACCGTATCATCTGCAAATTTAACACCATCACTTTCATTCATGTCACATCAGTGCTGATTGAATCAGTATTTCATATTGTGATGAGAACTTGTGATTTACACCCCGTATTGACCAGTAAAAGCAGCTCTGCATCTTGACGAGGAGTCGCAGCTCAACAAGGAAGGCTCTGAGCGGTGTCCGGCTCGCCCTGACCGCAGCTATGTGCTGTTTACTCGGCCTCGTGCTTCATAAATAAAGCCGGCATTTAACATTTTAACACCCGAGGTGCTGGACTGGGCTGACCTCTACCGTCTCATTATCGTGCTGAGCAGTACGCTGTAAAAATCGTATCAATAATTAATAAATACTATCATTTACACCAACTTATAATTATTTAAGCAATTTCAATTTTTACACGTTTTCAGAGTTACAACTCACCCAGTGATCCCTCCATTATATTTGATTTAACTAACATCAAAACACTGGAAAAACTGAAATAAATGAACACAAACAGTAATCACATGAAATAAAAACGGTTCGAATCCCACGTCTCCAGTCATTGTTTGTGTGACTTCATTCTCAGACTCGAGTCTCCATCTCTGGAACATACAACTTGATTAAACTGCTGCCTCAAAGTTTCAAGTTTTACATTTTACAGTCTGTGACATTAACACATTCACTCTTAAAATGAACTGTATTTACCGTTCACAGTTTGAAGTTAATCTGACATCTTCACATTTTCCTTTCTTTGAGTTCACTTAAAAACCTAAGCTGTAACACTGAAAACCTAGTGAAATTACATAAATTCTTCTCCTAAGCAGCAGTAGATGAAAGCTGCATGTGAACACAACTTAGTGATTCAATTAAGTAGAAACGCACGGCCTGGCGACCAAACTACTGGATGTTGCATGGTAAAGAGACATCGTTTCATCATGAGTTCACCTCTTGGAGGCGCTGTTCCAGAATCTCATCACATTGAAAACCGCTCGTCAGCTGTGGTTTACGTTATTCTTTATTCATAGAAAAGACTCCCAGCGCAGGCTAAAAACTCGGCTGATTTCTGTCTGAGAGAAAACGTACAATAAATATTTCAACAAAACCATAAATATAAAACATGAAAGAGACATCAAGAGAGGATTATTAAAAAACTGATGAAGAATCCCGCTTCATTTTAGTCAGAGTGGGGAGTTCGGAGGCACGTATTCGGGAGATGAGCACGCTGGCGATCAACACAGCCAAACCAATTACAGAGGCATTATGGGAAGGCCGAGGGGGAGACGCACTTCTGCCAAAAGTAATTTGTTCTGTTCTCAATGGTCCGTTCCCAACCGTGGGAGAGGCATGGATAAAGATGGAGAAAAACGGTAAAAATGGGAAAAAATAAGTTTGTAAAAGCACTAAACTGTTCCATCATACCGGTCCTGCGGTACGAGCTGCTTCACGCCTGGGCAAAGACAGAAGGTGCCAGGATCTCGTTCCAGCCTCGTTCACACTAAACCGTTTTCACATGCACCGATTCAAATCAATCAGTGTGGACAGCTGCATTTATTATTAATTTATTTTTGTATTTTAACTAACGTTCCAAATATTCTGTTTAAAATGAAATGGATTATGATCAATGTTTGCTCAGGAATTTTAAAATGCACGTTTTGGAGCTGTAACCACACCACCACCATAATGAAACTGAAATTTTTGCTTAAGGTTATCATACTCTCAGAATCTCAGCCCAGCCCGTCTTATGGCTCATCCATCTGATTCACAAAAACCACACTTCTGATCTTCAAGTACCTCAATCCATGCGCTAAGCGTTGTGGAGTTTCTTCTGATAAAAGGGACTGGCGTCAAGGAATTTGGCTGCGATGTCGCTCGTGCTCCTGGTGCTCTTGCTGGTTGCAGGGAAATGAGCCACATCATTGGCGTTGTGGGTTTTGTGACTGCAGATCCACCAGGCGGTTGACGAACTCCTTGTAGATGTCGTTGCCCTTCTCCAGCGGTTGCCACAGGGCCTCCTGAAGATCTTGGTGCCATAGCTCTTGTGAAAGGCAGTGATCTAGCGGTGGGCGGCCGAGACCAGCATCGAGACCGAGACGTCCCTGTGGGTCGCAAACCGACAAAAACGCCCGTCATCTCAGCTTCAGGTAGGCTGGCGTTGAGTAGTTGAAAAGCAGGAAATCCATGCGGTAAAGGTTGTAGAGCTTCTTCTGATAAAAGGGACTGATGTTGTCAAAGAATTTGGCCGCCATGTCGCCCGTGGTCCTGGTGCTCTTGCCTGTAGCCGGAAAGCGAACCTCATCGTCGGCGCCGGCCAACTTTAAGACGTACTGCGAGTCCTGTGCCAGCGTCTCGTACTTGCCCACCACATCATAGTGGATCAGGCAGGGGTGGCAGAGCGAGTGGACACGCTCCCAGTGCTCGTTGAAGGGTTCCTCTTTTTGGGTTCTCGGATCCACCAGGTAGTAGACGAACTCCTCGAAGGAGACGTCGTCGCCCTTCTCCAGAGCCTCGGACGAGGGGTTGGCGCGGTGCCTCCTGACGATCTTGGTGCCGTAGCGCTTGTGGAAGGCGGTGTTGTAGCGGCGGGTGAACTTGTTGCGATAGGCCGACACCAGCCTCTCGAAAGGGTCGCGAACAAAGATGAACTTCAGGTAGGTGCGCAGTCGCCGGTTGATTTCGGGAGTCGAGAACTCGGCCAGCGAGCGCAGCCTCCCGGGCACGTGGGCCTCGTTGGCGGGGATGTCAAGTGGCTCTCGGTAGCGCCCGTCGCCCGTCAGCACCATCATCACCCGCTTCCAGTTGGTGCACGCCACTTTGGGCACGTAACAGTAGAGCAGGCCGTGCTTGTCGTCCACGATGAGGTGGCGCAGGTCCTCGGGCATCAGCACGCGACGCTTGCGGGTGTGGGACTGGCAAGCTTTGTCCAGCCACGCCTGCCGTGCCCGCTGCGACGCACGCACCTCTGACTGCTCCGACTGGAAAAAGCAGAAAGATGAGAGTGAGGAAAAGAAAGGAGACAAGAAGAAATTTATAAACTAGTCTTAACCAGGCCGGTAAGGTGCTCCCCGAGGGCTGCCCACGTCAGCTGCCCGCTGCTCCTTCAGGGATGGGTCAACTGCAGAGCTCACATGTGGTTGTGGTGCACTGCGTGCTGTGCTGTGTTCACAATGACAAATCACTCATTTTCACAATTTTGTGGATGTAAAAACACAAATTAACCACAAGTTTACCGCAAACCTGACACAAATATTTTAGCGATTGGAGGGGTCCAAGCACCGCAGCGCAAAAGCTAGCAAAAATCAGAACCAAAACACTACTTAATTCCTGCACCATGTGTTTGTCCCTCAATAACAGAGTCAAGGTGCTGGTCTAGTGGTCAAGATCCTCGCCTCTGGATCAACAGGTCGTGGGTTCAAATCCTACCTCCAGCACTACCATCACGGGGTCCCAAGTTGCTCTCAGAGAAGGTCTCTGAAATTAGGAAGTGGAAGTCGCTCTCAATGAATAAATTCAATAAATGCTTCTTTGTAAGATCTGCGATCGTCAGGTTTCTGTACAATTTTTAATGGAAACTTAATTACTTGTCGTTGTGAACACAGCACAGCGCGACCAAATGTGACCTCTGCATTCGACCCAACCGTAAGCGGCCAGTGCCTTGCTCATTGAGGAAATCAAATCGGCAACCTTCAGATCACGGGGCAAACGCTCTGACCGTCACGCTACCAACTGTCCCAACCGCACACTGCTAACGGACGAGTTAATTAACGTTTCGGCTGAACGTGTGGATTACCGCAGTTTGCTGACGTAATGAGAGAGGACACGCAGGTGATTGGTGTGAAAGAGGAAGATGGAACCCCACAATTCACAGTAACAACCCTTAAGAAGAATGGCCAGAAGAAGAGGAGGAGGAGGAGAAGGTTCTGGAGCGAGCACAGCATGGCTCTGTTGTGATTTTCTGGTTCCAACTAACATGTAATGGAACAAACACATTTCAGTTCTTAAACAAGTCATCCTCCTCTGGGGGAAACGCGTCACGGGCGCGGCGGTGAGTTACTGCATAGACACGGGGCACACAGATGGTTTGGGTCAGAAGTAGCTGGAACAAGCCGCTAAAACACAAACGCCTTTTCCCCAGTTTACCGTAAAAGGTTTACAATTTGTTTGTCGCACTGGAACTGCGGACTGTTTTTAATAACGGGGACAATAAAAAAGATTAAACTGAGATCTCGATAGTACTGCCAAAAACAGTGAATAAGTTCCATCGCTGAATGTAAACCAGCCGGTTCGACCCGTTCTGCCAACAGCCGATAAGTCAGAGTTCTGGGGTAAATAAAGGCAGGGTTTGTGCTGCGGGTGATTCCAACGTGATTTTTACGTGAGTGATTGTCATTGTGAACACAGCACACAGTGACCTCTGCATGTGACCCTTCTGTGAAGGAGCAGTGGACAGGGAGCAGTGCATGGGGACGGTGCCTCGCTCATGAGTACCTCACTGGTACCTTTACCAGTCCTGCATTCGACCCGCTGACCTTCCGATCATGGAAGAACTTCCTAACTGTTACACTACCAACTGCTATTTTTACAACATCTACTGGTCAGGAACTCTGCACTGAGAGGTTGTGGGTTAAGTCCTACCACTGCATCTCTGAGCATGACTTTTGACCCCAAGCTGCTGCCATGGAAACTCACTGAAATAAGGAAAACGGAAATTGCTCTGAAATTTCCATTTCCTAATTTTAGTAACAGTTTCCATGAGAGCAACTTGAGGTCAAAGGTCTTGCTCAGAGATCCAGCGGTGGTGGTAGTGCTGGAGGTCAGATTCAAACCCACAACCTCTTGGTCCTCTTGGTCCTGGAGTGGACATATGTTTGAGCATTAGTTGATGTTTTCAGCCGGAACTGTCCCCTTCGCCCCAAGTTAGTGCAGGTAGACTGCCTCTGTCATGAGGAAATATTGCCCTGGATAACGGAGACTGATAAAGGTAAGAATTCCACAAGGATATCTGCAGTTTTTCCAGCAGGGGAGGACGAGAAGACGGCCAGGACTGCAGATAAGCAGCGTCACCTGAACCCCAGAAACTCATCAAACTAAATCTGGACAATGCTGTAAATGTGAGGTCAAGACGGAGTCAGCTGGCCTGAAACTCACACTGTTAATCACAAACCTGCATCTGCAAATCTGATCTCCACTCCTACAGCCCGCGGGACGGTGCTTGGGGACGGGACCTTGCTCATGAGTACCTCAGTGGTACCTTTACCGGCCCTGGGATTCAAACCGGCGACCTTCTGATTACGGGGTGAATACCTGTTACACTATCAACTGCCCCATCGGTGGTGCTTGGTGACTCCCTCTAGGTGTGTGAGTTTGTGCCCTGCAGTGTGTTGGTTTCCGCCTCACATCCCAGTCCCTGGATAGGTTCCCGTCCCCACAACGCTGATCGGGATTAAGCAGTTCGAATGATGAACAAACGAATTATGGAAATCAACGGGACTTGAAGCGGCGACCTCGCGGTCCAAACTGCCTCACGGTTACACTATCAACTTAGATCGATGTTCTTTTCTTAAACGACTGTAAATATGATCGACTATTAGAGCCGGGATATTAATCTAATGCCGGAGAGCACATGCACACGTCAGCACATAAACACACCCTGGGAGAGGAACTGAATTTTTACAATAAACGGGCTGGATTTCATCAGAGGTTCCAGATGCAAGTGTGACGCAACGCAACACGAGAGTGGCTCAACGCAACACGAGTGTGACACAACGCAACGCGTGTGATGTGTGTGTTTGCAGTGTTGTGTGTGTAAAAGGTGCTGCATGTGTTATGTCGATGAAAGTGCTCTGTGAGTTTGTGTAGTGTCTTGGTAACTGCAGTGTGTCTGCACGTGCGTTATCAACTCGACTGATGTGTGTTGTTGCTTTGCAGCACGTTCTTTAATGTTGAACTGCATTGGGCTCTCAGACGCCACCGAAAAGAGGAAAAACAGAAATAAATTAAACTTCAAAAGTAACACCTTCGACACCTTCTGGCCTCAAGTCTCATAAGCGTTTTGTTTCCCGTTTATTACAGACGTAAGTGAAGGAACATGTAGTTTGAGCAGAGTGGTGAGTGGGGTCGCTTGTCCTTCACGTTAAGACCGCTCCAGCTCCGGTCGGTGGCGTGGGTTTACTTCTGGAATGTGGGGGAGTTTTTATTATCTTAAGCGTTCAACTTTCCCCTCGTCCTCAACACCATCCGTTCATAAATCACAAGAAGCGCGTCCTCGTTTCCTAAAACCCGACTTCCCTGACGGCAGAGAAACCCGAAACCACGCAAACACAAAGCCAGAAGTTATGACGGAGATTAGCGCTCAGTTACGAGAACCAAAAGCCCTCTCAGCAGGAAAGCTCCCGACATTACAGCTTCATGTTACAGCGCTTCAATGTAGCCAGGCCATGCTCCAAGTTGTAAAATAAATTAGGTTTAAATAGGAATCTGAGCACATGTAAAATTAATTCTTAATACACAGATGGGAATTTGCCTTTGATTTTGCATTTCAAATTAAATCCATGTTCCACTACACAGGGCTGGAAATCAAAAACGGCTTATTGATCCAGTCAGCAATATTATTTCTACATCTTCATAAACCAAAATTCACAAATGTGTGTCATGATGGAAAAACTGTCCTGGCAAGAGTGAAGTAATCACCTGGTCTGTGTCATGATGTGTCTGCAGTGGGTTTCTCCTGGGGTTTCCAGCCACGCTGATCCTTCCCAAAAGCTGCTCTGTAATAATAAATACAAGGGAATATGAGACGTGACGATCAAGACACTACTGCTGCAAACAGATGAAAAAATACAACGTTAAACCTGTAACTTAAAGCAAAGTTATTTCTGCATTATTTTGTCTTTCTATTTAACACGTTCATGACTACAGATGCACCGATCCGATACGTGGATGTGATATGCGTCTGATAACGACTCTAACAGCTGGATCAGGTATCGGTGGCATTGGGCTGATCTATGGAGCTGATCTGTAAATGTGCTCACGCTCAGTAGGTTCTTCATGTGAAGTGTGACTGTGGTAAAGCTGCTTTATTGTTCAACATTCACACTAATTCCTACATATTGACGATAAGGACAATGAGCAGAACAAGCAACACAACACACTACAAGCCCAAAAGCACATCACACCATTCTACTGTTTAATTTCCTGAACAACACCAGCTCTCACTCACAATCTCTGTGTTCCTGATGCTTTTAGCGCCGCAGGATTAGGGAGCCACTCAAATGACACAACTGTGTTTTAAAGGAGTCATGTTTGAGATGTTATTTTTAAATAAATAAATCATTCAGCAGATACATATGGCTGTGGAATTATTACAGTGTTTTAGTAAGAAAACAGGATTTAAGTCGAGTATTTCCTGAAACAGAACAGAATAATCTGAGTCATCTATTCAGACATTTTACAGCATTATCTTCTGTTTGGGTGACCTGAGACTGTATCAGATTTGTATCATATCAGCAGATATCCATATGTAAATATCGGTATCGTGAACGGATATAAAAATGTGGTATCGTGTCACGTCTATTCATTATTTTGTCGCTCTGCTCAACACGCGGCATTATTTGCTCTTCCAGCCACTGAAGTCTGCTTTAGTAATGACATTTCGAGTGTGAGGGAAAACTAGACGGACACATGGTGAGATTTTTCCTCCCTAATATTTACATGCATGTGTTAAGTAGAAACACCTCAACTATAAACCAGGCTTCATTCAGATGGTGGACGTTTGGCCCAAACTGGTTTTCATTCTGATATATTTATTCTCAGGTTTGAATAAAAGTAATAAATTAAGAAATTCCTTTTTAAAAGTTTCTGTTGCTTCCAGATTCAGAAATTAAACATTTCTAGGGATGAATGTGCTGATGTAAGTCTACGCTATGCCCTAACAGATATTAAAATATATATTTTATAATTCAGCTTGATCTGTATAGTACTTTCTACACTTCCCTCGTTCAACAATATCTTCTTAAGTTAGTTTTCTTACACGTGTTGTTATGAGTAAATCTGTAGAACTGAACACAATTGTACAATTAAAGTAACACAGGCGATAGACTAAAATAAACCAGTGCTGTTCAGCGTTCATAGATCTGGAGATTCTGTCCTTACCAACGAACAAATCTCAAATAAGACAACAGTGGTGAACACCAAAGCTTTGTGAAACTGGTACAAGTTGGTGAACGAGGCTCACGGTCACTACAGGTCTACAAGAAAAATAACTGATAGGAGTTTACTTCAACAGAATTTTACCAGAGCATGGCAGACAGGAAGGACGTGTTAAAACACTAGGAGTGCTGGAGAGAAATGCTTTATCCTCTTTACTGTCAGACGAGATCAAACTTAAGCTGTCTTACAAAAACAACATTGTTATTATTATTATTATTATTATTATCCTTATTATTATTATTGTTATCATCATCATCATCATCATCATCATCCTTATTATTATTATCATCATTATTATCAATATCATTATTATTATCATTATTATTATCATCATTATTATCATCATTATTATCATTATCGTCATCATCATCATCATCTCGTCATCATCATCATTATCATCATCATCATCATCATATTGTCATCATCATCATCATCATTATTATTATCATCATCATTATTATTATTATTATTATTATTATTATTATTATGATTAATTTGAGGTTATATTGTCCAATCCTAATATGTTGGAATAGTTACAACATTCTAAGATGCGCACACACGGACCCTGACATGTTTGTGCTGGGGCCTGGGTTAGCAGTGGAAGAAGTGATTGATTTTGCACATGTGCCAAGAGGAGCAGGAAGAGGGAGGAGGGAGGGAGGAAGAACAGAACAGAAATGGGGAGAGAGAGAGAGAGAGAGAGAGAGAGAGAGAGAGAGAGAGAGAGAGATAAAATAATGAAGACATGAAAAAGAGAGGAGTAGAGAACAAAAGATGATGAGGAAAACAGAAAGGCAGACAGAGAGCAGTAGAGAGAGAAAAAAGGAGAAAATGGAGAGAGAGAGAGAGAGAGAGAGAGAGAGAGATGGGTGGAGAGGGAGGCTGAGCGAGAACAAGGTAAGCAGAAAGACTGAGAGAGAGATAAACGGACCGTAAGAAGAGAGAGGGGAGAGGGACGGGAGAGAGAGAGAGACGTATAGCTATGAATATAGAGTGGTAGAGAGAGAGAGAGGGGGGAGTAGACGGGGGGATGGGGTGGAGACACCCTAACCCTAACCCTCTCTGCAGCAACCCAGTGGTGGTAGTAGTGCTGGAGGTGGGATTCAAACCCACAACCTCCTTCCTCAGAAGTGAGGATCCTGACCACTAGACTGCAGTGAAGGCAGGTGGTAGTGTAACCGTTGGGGAGTTGACCCCATGTTGACCGGTAAAGGTACCACTGAGGTTCTCATGAGAGAAGGTACCGTCCTCAAGACGCTGCCCACTGCTCCTTCACGGGGTCACATGTAGAGGAACATGTGGCTGTGGTGAACGCTGTGCTGTGCTCACAATCACACACTTTAACACACCAATTCTGGATCAAAACTTAATTTCCAGATGGAAGTAGAAATCAGTTTAACTTCCTCTTCAGCAGCAGAAATGTAATAATCTCCACGGAAACGCGTCATCGCTGATTTACAGCTCAACCTTATCGTGAGTAATCTCCATCAGCGGGAACTGGAGCCTCATTTCGACTACAGCAGAGGAAATGTGTTGTTAGTGTGTGTGTGTGTGTTTCACAACCGCGACGTGACGCAGCACACACTTCCGGCCGAGACTGCAGTCGCTCAGAGAACACAGAATTAAACAGTCGAACTCACAAACATGAAGAACTGTTAAACTCACAGAGAGAGAGAGACAGCGCAGTGAGACAGATACACAAACATCAACAGACGTTACAGAGCGAGAGACAGACATGAGAGACTTCTGAAACAGAGACATTCAATTGAAAGAGTGAGACACATTCGAGACAGACATTCAATCAAGAGCGAGAGTAAAAGAGAGGAGACAAAAAGACAGGAGAGAGAGATGAAGAAACATGCAGAGCTAGAGAGAGAGCCGTATCCTCAAAAGACATTCGAGAGAGAGAAGAGAAAGAAAGACAATGGCCTCGTTTACACTGTCAGTTAAATGTGACCCAATTCCAATTTTTTGCTCATATGTGACACAGATCGGATCTGTTCCATGACAGTGTAAACAGGAAAAAAACGCATGCATTGGGATATTTTGAGATCGGTTTCAGGCCTCGTTCATATGTGGAAATAAATCAGATATAAATCAGATATGTGCCAATGCGACTGTCATGTAAACAGGCAGATCGGATTTTCCTAGGCATTGCGTTCTGTACGTCATTAAAACTGCGACAATTTAGTACTTCGTCGTGGTTTAATGACGTCATGTAACAAGCGAATTGGATATGGGTCACAATTTTAAAAACGTGTAAACAGAAGGTCAAAAAAATCGGATACAGGCAACAAATCAGAATTGAGCATCAACACCCCATTAATGCAGTGTCAGGCCTCGTCCACAGGGATGTTCGAAACGAACACCCTCTGAACGCCATACACGCTTTTGCTGCGTTTTGTAGCTGCGTTCCATTGGCGTTCGCAATAGCGTCATTTTCCTCACGTTCGTCTGGATTTTGACGCCAAGAACACGTTGCACGCAGCGTTTATTTGACGCCACCCGAACGCGCAGCCGGCCGAACGCCGGTGCTGAACGCATTGATTTGCTCCAATGAGCAGAAAAATGGTCGGCGTTCAGTCAGCGCTCGCCTGGCGCCACGAACGCCAGAAAAACGCCTGGTTCAGACGTCCGTGTGAACCAGGCCTTAAAGATGGAACATCGGAGGAGTGCTGCTATGGACGAGCCCCGCGCGAAGATGGTTCCTGGAGCCGCGTGCCTCCAACAATCAGCTCTTTCTGCAGCTCAGTAGTATGCACAATGCAGGAGCTCGTCCAAGTCCGCCGCCAGCACCGTGAAGAATCTGCAGGCCCGAATGCTGCAGCGGCTCACGCTCGTTTGTGTTGGCCTGCGGCGGCTCGGAAGCTGCACTAATCACCGGCTTTTACCTTTTATCTGACAGTTCTAAAGACTCAAGGCACAAACAGGCAAGTCCAAGTCACATGTCATGCTTTTAAAGGAGCGAGTCCAAGTCAAGTCTCGAGTCTTTAAAGGGGCAGGTCCAAATTCTGATAAATGTCTTTAAAAGGGTTAGCCTCATGTCTCTGAAGTTCAATTCAAGTCTCAAGTCTTAAAGGGGTGACTTCCACATCTTTAAAGGGGTGGATCTGGTTTGAGTCTCAAGCCATTAAAGGGGTGAGTCTCATGCATTTTAAAAGGAGAGTCCAATTCGAGTCTCTTGTCCTTAAAGGAGCGAGCCCCAGATTTTTTAAAGGGTGGGTCCAAGTTTATGTCTCATGCCTATTCACTGTGTTGTATGACTTTAGTTTTAGGGGTTAATCAATAATCGGACTCAATCATCAGGATCATTGCCACTGATATTTAGCATTTTTATGATTATTGACCTTTTTTTAAACCGATTTCCATGTAAGGGTGGGCGATACGACCGATATCACGATCGATAGAATATTACACCTCAATTACGACTAATGAAGGACTGTTTGTTTTGGGGTTTCATGTTTGTTGTCAGTTTAATTTCAAGTGATTAGGAACTTTCTTAAAATACAGCACAACAGCAGGAAACAGGATCAACCGCTTTAAAAAACGGCTCAGGACTACAAGTTGGTGTTTTGCAGGAGACATCAGCAACCGCAAGCCAGAGACTCACAACAGAGGAAGTGTTTTCTGTGGACGTCTCGCTTCCTGTGTGAGTGTGACGAACAGAAACGCATAAAGGAACCCGTCAGACTGTGTAAGAAAACGCAGAGCGAGAGCAAAGACACTCGAGTACAGGCTGGAGTCGAGGATCATTTCTCAGCAGGAGCCAAATGCCCACCGGACACTGTTCTGCAAGTTCAGGTCTAAAGTGTGTAAAGGGGCGAGTCCAGGCCCAGTCCCAGGTCATTAAAGGGGCAATTTCAAGTTAAGCCTTCAGTTTTTAAATATCTATTACGGGGACGGTCCAAGTTGGGTGTCGGGGGCCTAGTGGTAGAACACTCGCCTTTGGACCAAGAGGTTGTGGGTTTGAATCCGACCTCTGGCTTTACCAACACTGGATCCCTGAGCAAGACTCTTAACCCTAAGTTGCTCTCAGGGGAACTGTCCCTGAAATTAGGAGATGTAAGTCACTCTGGATAAGAGCGTCTGCTAAATGCTGTAAATGTAAACGTAAGTTGAGTCTCAAGTCATTAAAGGGGCAGGTCCAAGTTGGCACACGTCTTTAAAGGGTTAAGTCTGCATCTAGTCTCAAATTCATAAAGGGGCAAGTCCAAACCTCAAACCTCATGTCTTTAAAGGGGCAAGTCCATCACAAGTCATGTCTTTTAAATCAGTCAACTCCTCAGCACGCTGCTACTTCATCACCAAGTGTCTCTATTAACTTTTAGTATCTCAAAGCGTCACAAGTAGGGCTGGGTTCAAAAAAAATCGATTCACCGATCAATATCGATTCTCGTTCGAAAAATACGATATCAGTTCAAAAATTTGCGGATCGATCTTTTCCTGCGGCTATGCACTACTTCTCGCGACCGTGCAAGGAGAGCTATAAAAACATGAGACCGGTGAAACCCAAACCAAATAGAGCCATGGCTGAATCGAGAATCGAATCGAGAACTGAATCGAATCATGACCTTGTGAATCAGAATCGAATGGATTCAGGAAATCAGCAACAATACCCAGCGCTAGTTACAGGATTTAAAATGTGAGAAAAACTCCAGAAAGATGAAAATGTGGTTAAACAGGTGTAAAGGTGACAGATCCTTTATAGTGTTAATATTTCTGTCAGGAGTATTTGTTACTCTAAATTTTGACACCAACTTGCGCGCTGATGCACTTGTATGTGTGACTTTAATGTGACTAGTCCAAGCCTTTAAATTTCCAGTTCCAGTTCCAGTCTCTGGCACGTGCATGTGCAGGATTTCCCAAAGAAAGAATTTTCGGCTGAAAGAATTCACCACTGAAGATGTTATTTGAACAGTTGATCCCAGAGGCTTTAAAACAAGAACCTGAACCAAATTCTGAAAAGGATGAGAACAAAGGAATGACGGGAGGAGCGGAGCCACTTCTCTTTACATCAGATAACATGCTCGCTGTGTAATAATGCTGATAATCCTCCCAGTGCTCTGAAGATAACACGACGAGTATTTGGGGAGTTTCTGTGAAGTATCAAGTAAAAGTTTGGGGTAAAAAGCGTTCCACCAATTCGTTCTCAAACGCTGAGGAACAGGACGGATTGAAGCATCAGTAATAGGAAACGTGGAATGTTGCTAATCGAGGATTGTGACAACATCACATTAGCACTGAAGTGAGCGAGTGATTATTTGTCATTCTGACCACAGCACAACACCCACGTCACCTCTGCATCTGACCCAGCCATGAAGGAGCAGTGTGTGGCAGTGCATGGAGACGGTACCGTGTTCATGAGTACCTCAGTGGGACCTTTACTAGTCTACATTTACACAAGCTGTTTTTTTCATGCTTTGTTTTTTTGGATTCTTATACAGACTGAATGAACAAGTTAAAATAATCAAACAATATTAAACAAATCATTTTCAACAACCCCTTATGATGAATGCAAAATATGATCCCCAGTTTCCCTCGCCCAGACGCGGGTCACCGGGGCCCCCCTCTGGAGCCAGGCCTGGGGGTGGGGCTCGATGGCGAGCGCCTGGTGGCCAGGCCTGCACCCATGGGGCCTGGCCGGGCACAGCCCGAAGAAGGAACGTGGGTCTCCCCTCCAATGGGCTCACCACCTGTAGGAGGGGCCAGAGGGGTCAGGTGCAGTGTGAGTTGGGCGGTGGCCGAAGGCGGGGGCCTTGGCGGTCCGATCCTCGGCTACAGAAGCTAGCTCTTGGGACATGGAATGTCACCTCGCTGGCGGGGAAGGAGCCTGAGCTGGTGCGCGAGGTTGAGAGGTTCGGACTAGATATAGTCGGTCTCACCTCGACACATGGCTTAGGGCTCTGGAACCAGTTTCCTTGAGAGGGGTTGGACCCTCTTCCATTCTGGAATTGCTCACGGGGAGAGGCGCCGAGCAGGTGTGGGCATACTTATTTCCCCCCCGGGTGGGTGCCTGTACATTGGGGTTTACCCCGGTGGACGAGAGGGTAGCCTCCCTTCGCCTTCAGGTGGGGGGGACGGGTGCTGACTGTTGTTTGCGCTTATGCGCCAAACAGCAGTTCAGAATACCCACCCTTTTTGGAGTCTGTGGAAGGGGTGTTGGAGAGCGCTCCTTCTGGAGACTCCCTTGTTCTGCTGGGGGACTTCAATGCCCACGTGGGCAATGACAGTGAGACCTGGGGTGGCGTGATTGGGAGGAACGGCCCCCCCGACCTGAACCCGAGTGGTGTTTTGTTATTGGACTTCTGTGCTCGCCATGGATTGTCCATTATGAACACCATGTTCAATCACAAGGGTGTCCATGTGTGCACTTGGCACCAGGACACCCTAGGCCGCAGTTCGATGATCGACTTTGTGGTCGTGTCATCGGACTTGCGGCCGTATGTGTTGGACACTCGGGTGAAGAGAGGGGCGGAGCTGTCAACTGATCACCACCTGGTAGTGGGTTGGCTCCGCTGGTGGGGGAGGAAGCCGGTCAGGCCTGGCAGGCCCAAGCGTATAGTGAGGGTCTGTTGGGAACGTCTGGCAGAATCCCCTGTCAGAAGGAGCTTCAACTCCTACCTCCGGCAGAGCTTCTCCCATGTTCCAAGGGAGGCAGGGGACATTGAGTCCGAATGGGCCATGTTCTGTGCCTCCATTGTTGAGGCAGCTGACCGAAGCTGTGGCCGTAAGGTGGTCGGTGCCTGTCGTGGCGGTAATTCCCGAACCCGCTGGTGGACACCGGCGGTGAGGGATGCTGTCAAGCTGAAGAAGGAGTCTTATCGGGCCTTTTTGGCCTGTGGGACTCCAGAAGCAGCTGATAGGTACCGGCAGGCCAAGCGGAATGCGCCTTCGGCGGTAGCCGAGGCAAAAACTCGGGTGTGGGAGGAGTTCGGTGAGGCCATGGAGAACGGCTTCGAAAAGATTCTGGTCCACCATCCGGCGTCTTAGGGCGGGAAGCAGTGCAGCATCAACACTGTTTATGGTGGGGATGGTGTGCTGCTGACCTCAACTAGGGACGTTGTGGGTCGGTGGGGGGAATACTTTGAAGACCTCCTCAATCCTACCGACATGCCTTCCAGTGTGGAAGCAGAGCCTGGGGACTTGGGGGCGGACTCTCCTGTCTCTGGGGCAGAGGTTGCCGAGGTGGTTAAAAAGCTCCTCGGTGGCCGGGCCCCGGGGGTGGATGAGATTCGCCCGGAGTTTCTTAAGGCTCTGGATGTTGTAGGGCTGTCTTGGCTGACACGCATCTGCAGCATCGCATGGACATCGGGGGCAGTGCCTCTGGATTGGCAGACTGGGGTGGTGGTCCCCCTCTTTAAGAAAGGGGACCGGAGAGTGTATTCCAACTATAGGGGGATAACACTCCTCAGCCTCCCTAGTAAGGTCTATTCAGGGGTCCTGGAGAGGAGGGTCCGCCGGATTGTCGAGCCCCGGATTCAGGAGGAGCAGTGTGGTTTTCGTCCTGGCCGTGGAACAGTGGACCACTCTGTTCTCTACACTCTCAGCAGGGTCCTGGAGGGTGCATGGGAGTTTGCCCAACCAGTCTACATGTGTATTGTGGATCTGGAGAAGGCATTCGACCGTGTTCCTCGGGAAGTTCTGTGGGGAGTGCTCCGGGAGTACGGGGTGCCGGGCCGCCTTATAAAAGCTGTGCGGTCCCTGTATGATCGGTGTCAGAGTTTGGTCCGCATTGCCGGCAGTAAGTCGGACTCGTTCTCAGTGAGGGTTGGGCTCCGCCAGGGCTGCCCTTTGTCACCGATTCTGTTCATAACTTTTATGGATAGAATTTCTAGGCACAGCCAGGGCGTTGAGGGTGTCCGGTTTGGTGACCTCAGGATCAGGTCTCTGCTTTTTGCAGATGATGTGGTCCTGTTGGCTTCATCAGATCGAGACCTCCAGCTCTCACTGGAGCAGTTCGCAGCCGAGTGTGAAGCGGTTGGGATGAAGATCAGCACCTCCAAATCCGAGGCCATGGTCCTCAGCCGGAAAAGGGTGGAGTGCTCTCTCCCCGACCCGGAGAGAGCACTCCACCCTTTTCCGGGTCGGGGAGGGGATCCTTCCCCAAGTGGAGGAGTTTAAGTATCTCGGGGTCTGGTTCACGAGTGAGGGACGGATGGAGCGGGAGATCGACAGGCGGATCGGTGCGGCGTCAGCAGTGATGCGGGCGCTGCACCGGCCTGTCATGGTGAAGAAGGAGCTGAGCCAGAAGGCAAAGCTCTCGATTTACCAGTCGATCTACGTTCCTACCCTCACCTATGGTCATGAGTTGTGGGTAGTGACCGAAAGAACGAGATCGCGAATACAAGCGGCCGAAATGAGTTTCCTCCGTAGGGTGGCTGGGCTCTCCCTTAGAGATAGGGTAAGAAATTCAGCCATTCGAGGGGGACTCGGAGTAGAGCCGCTGCTCCTCCGCATCGAGAGGAGCCAGATGAGGTGGCTCGGGCATCTGGTCAGGATGCCTCCTGGACGCCTCCCTGGGGAGGTGTTGCGGGCATGTCCCACTGGGAGGAGGCCCTGGGGAAGACCGAGGACACGCTGGAGAGATTATATCTCTCGGCTGGCCTGGGAACGCCTCGGGATTCCCCCAGAAGAGCTGGACGAAGTGGCGGGTGAGAGGGAAGTCTGGGTTTCCCTGCTTAGGTTGCTGCCCCCGCGACCCGACCCGGAACAGCGGTAGCAAATGGATGGATGGATGGATTTTCAACAAATTTCTACTTGAAGAGCCCTGAGAACTGGGGAAAAAAATTGCCGCTGCCAAAGAACAGCTAAAGAGAGCTGTCAACACCTCACTTCCAGAGCGCTTTCTCGGTGCTTGTTGTTGCTAAGTTACGAAAAGCATCATCTGGTACTTTCACGTTCGTATTTTATTCGTTTTTCTCCAAGCGGCATTTGTTGTCAAAGCGTCCGCTGTAACTATAAAGCGCTGCATTTTCATCGCCTTTTTTCACTCACCGCGGCATCTTTTCTAAGGGCTGCAACATACTCAACGCTACGTGGCGGGTGCGCTTGCGCTTGATCTTAAGGACTCCAACAGATGGCAGTGTACACCATAAAAGTCTGCCGTTAAGTGACGGAAGAAGAGGAAGAAGTAGAAAGAGGCAGTGAGAGAAAACATTTCGCTGTGAAATGAGGAAGATAAAAAATCATTTGCATTCGGATGTTACAAAGGTGCAAAAAAAACAGCGAAATCATTCAGCCGCGTTGATAGTAAACAACGATGCTGCGTCATGTGGCAAAACTTTAACATACAGCCGCCCCAATTTTTCAAGAGGTACTGCAACTCTCATAAATTTATGTCGACATGCTCAGCGGATGCGTCAAGAGAACGCTGAGAACGCGTGCCAGCCATGATGCGTGTGCATAAGCGCTCTGAACGTTAAGTGTATCTCGGCACGTGACCACTAATGTTTACCACGCGGCTTTTTCATGCGTTATGGGCAAATTTGCATCATTGGGCGCGATTGGCTGTTGTGCTGGCGTTATGCCAAGCTACGTGATTGGCCAAAGATACTGTCTATCTCAACGCGCTGTCGCATAGTGGACAAACAAGTGTGACCGAATTTTATAGCTTAGTTTATCATCATTATCACATTTTCCTCGATAAAATATCGAGATCGCTTTATCGCCCAGCACTACTCCACATTAATTAAAAGAGAACTTCACATTGAAATGTAGGATCGATTTGAGGAATAAATACGTCAAATTATATTTTAATTGCTTTTTAAGATTTGATACGAATGCTAACAGTGCTAAATCAGTGTGGTGTCTCATATTGATCACTCATTAACTGAATCGAATCAGACTTTGTGATATCAGCAAACACTGAATCAATAAAATATTGTATCGTGATGATTAACTTGTGACTTACACCTCCAAAAGAAATAAGGCTCCTGAAAAGAGGCAGAAAGAACTGGTTAGAGCTGAGCATTTATGACATTTAGCACACATATCCAGAGCGACTTCCACAGTCTACTTTATGATACTGTCTCTCCGGAGCAACGCTAGGGATGCATGATATGGGAATTATCGGCCGATGCAGATATTCAGTGTTTTTCATGCTTATACCTGGCGATACTGATAAATGAGGAAGGCAGAGTTGAGTGTGTAAAGACAAGATATTTTACACGTTCAAAATTTTGACACAAAAATAACACCATAGTTCTGACATTTCTAACACAGCACCAAGTCAAACGAGTGTGAAGGCAGAGTGGAGCGAGGACGGAGCATTTCCAGCATAGTGAACAACATTTGAAGAAAAAGTCACTTCCCGCCCTATGTAGTGTACCAAGTTAAATAGGGTGCGTGTGACTCTCCGTGTGCACTACCTAGTGTGTGGAGAGCCGTTAAGCTACAACCCCGGCTACTTCCTGAGATGCATACTACCACATAGAAGAGTATGATAAGAGCACCTTACCTACCATACTATTAAGTGCAGTAGTACACGGCTCGGGACACGGCCCATGTGTGAGCTCACATTCACTAAGTGAAGCAAACACACAGTTTAGTAGTTAAACATGTTTCACGTGTGCAGCAGAGTTGAGCGTAAAGACCAGAGATTCTGCTGGTGAACGTCCCACTATGGGATCAGAATTTACCCCAAAATAACACCAGACATTTTAAGACAGAAGGCGCGGGCCGTATAAAATCCCACCTCAGACTCTGGACATGGCGGACACAAGCGCTGGTTGTGGCCGATTCCGATGCAATTCTGACGTCACGGCGCATTCCTAGTAAAAGGCTTTGCTCGGGGACCTGACGATGGTAGTGCTGGAGGTAGGATTCGAACCCACAAAGTTACCATGATTACAACTCATGTCAAACAATTCCATGTATTAGGAGTGCATGGTAAAAACGGTATGCGATATAAATTTGGCCAACAATAGAGATTTTGATCATGCCGGCATACTGCTGAAATTTCTGCTTCTCGCCCGCGAAAAAGACGTAATCAAGTCGCCTCAAATACGCGAAAACCACACCACGAGGCTTTTGTTTTTGGAAAAAGAAGAGAGAGTGTACGGAAGAGCAGCTCGTTAAGAAGACCGGTGCAACGCCCATAATCTGGATATGGTTTGGATTTAGGGTCTCGGATGCTGAGCAGAAAAACATAATCTGCAAAATATGCCGGGCGATAGTAACTGCAAAGAGAGGTAACACGAGCAATCTGTTCTACCATCTTAAAACCAAACACGCCGTTGACGTTGAATATGAGAGAAGCCAACGAATGCGTTCCTGCAACAAGTGCCCCGTCAGAAAGGGCATTGAGCACTGGTGGCAACATTGTAACATGCCACCGGTCTGCACGTAAGCCAGAGACTGTGGACAGGCTTGTGTTCCTGGCAAAAAATCTGCCATAAACTGGCATAAAACTAACGTTAAAACTAAAAAAAAGTGTTCTTTTTTGCACTTTATTTAATTTTTTTCATCTGTTGGTCTTTGTTTACAGAAAAGAAAGTTATTGAACTTTAGGAACTTTTTTAGCACAGGTTGCAACAATGTAGCCCTTTAAATTGTTTTCATATTTTTTATTTATTGAAAAAAAAATACATATTCCAGGTTCACAACTACTTTGAAATGTCTTAACAGTTTATTATACGACTTCCTGTTGGAATGCCTTTGCTATGGACTAGGGATTCACCGATCGATCGGCATCGGCCGGTTTTTGGCCTGATCGGTGATCGGCGAATCACTCACACGTACTGCCGATTTCAAACCGATCTTGCGCATGCGCATTACTTGCAGCACGGTCACGCGCGCATTCAGGCAGCGTTCACATGTACGCTCAACGGAGGCGTTTCTCATTCACTTTGAATGGGCTGACATCGTGCGGCGACGAAATGAATTTTGGGTGCGTGAGTATGGCGTCACATCAACGCCAAAACTAGAGCGCGCAAAATGGCTTGCCGCAAAAAATTCGCACGCGCAAATGTGAAACTCGAGAGCACAAAATTAAGAATCGAGTGCGCGGTTGTGATAATATTGCACGCGAACTGTATTTTTCCTCTCGCAAATGTCTTTTTTCCTCTCGATGTGTTAAATGTCCTTGTGTGCAAAGTAGATTACCGACGAGAGGCTTTTTTGCTCGAGTGAGATTTCTACGCTCGCTGTTTGGAAGGGGCAGGGTTTTGGCAGTTTGGGGGCGGGGTTTTGGCAGCTTCTGTCTGCGAATTCTATTGGCGGATGGCTCCTGGTCTTGTGATTGACTGCACACTACAGACAGTTTTTACAGAAAAACCAAAGATGACGTAGAAAGAGGAACGGCGACAGGTAGATTAAACACAAGTTATAGTTTATCAACCTTATAATTATAATTTAATAGTTAGGTCTTACACGTGTAATAAACACGCAATCAATGGCTCCCCTTGCCCACTTGTCTGTCCCCAATTCAACATAAATACAGATGCACAAGTCAGTCACTAGATGATCAGCTGATTTCCATAGTTGAGGATACAGGCTTCAGAAATCTGATAAATCACCTCTGCCCAAAATACACAATGCCAAGTAGGCGTTACTTTTCGGACGTCGAGTTACCGGAGTTGTTACATTTTACATTTTACGAGTTACATTTTATTTATTTAAATTTGTAAAGAAAATTTGTTATGAAAATAAAGCATTATATTAAAGAAAATTAGATTTTTGTTTGTATTTGCTGTACAGCTGCCACTATTATATGTCACTATTGTAAAAGTATCTAGTAAACAGGGAAAGTAACTACCGCATTACATTAAAAAAGGTGAAACCCATTATTTTGTGTCGATGTCATCGACTACTCGCAGCAGCTCTAGTTTTCTATTATCTGGAAAAAAAATCGGTATCGGAAAAATTGGTATCGGCAGATCACACACAAAAAATAAAAATAATAAAAAAAATCGGTAATCAGAATTGGCCAAGAAAATTGCAATCGGTGCATCCCTACTATGGACATATGTTACCTTTTCAAAAACAGTTACATTAAAATTTACAGATCTAATTACATACCGCAATATATACCGTCTATCGCACAGGGCTCAAAATGTACCGCAATATGATTTTTTTTGTCATATCGCACAGCCCTACCATGTATATGCTTTTTAATTTTAACAAATCATTGCAGAGGCACATAAACGAACGCGACAGCGTATAGAAAACGGGAAACAGTTGAGGCCTGAGAGACGAGAGCTCATTTCTGTATCAAAACCATCCAAATACTTTGCTGCCTTTTCTCAATAAAACAGACTTTGTTAATTATCACAATGTTCCCTTGAGGTTGTGGATAAAAAGTAAGGCCACGTGTCAACTTTATTTTCCTGCCGAGTTCCGAAAATAAAAAGGGAAAACTTTCTCCCCTTTTTAATAAAAGAATTCCTCTGCTTGGCAGTCGAGACATTTTCACTGGCACTGGATTTGGAGAGTAACATTCGTTTTATGGAAGTGTTGATAAAGATTATTTTCAGGCTTTAGATGCAGCTTCAGTCTCATCATCCAGGCTGATATTTCACATTTTGATTTGATTTGTTAATAAGTTTGTAAGGAAAAATAAAACTGTTGACTCAGTCTCTACACTAACCATAAAGAGTTACTCCAAGAAAAGTCAGAGCTGTAACTATGGGCATTTTTGTGGTTGCTGGTACTAGTTTTTATTGTTTAATTTGTTACGCTGATAAAATTAATTTGAAAAACTTAAGTTGGCTCTGATGCAGGCACCTCTCTCTGTCTGAAATCAGACTGGTTAGAAGTCGACAGTTCAGCCTATTAACTATGAAGGCTAAAAACACAAAGTTTGGCATTCTGACAAAGCAGCTGGAATATTTTTGCGTTAGAAATATTGAATTTAATTTAAATACAAAATTAAATTTAGATAAGTTGGATGTTAAAGTATTTGTTATTCTAAATTTGGACATTTTTAGAGCAGCCATATCCCCTTGTAATAATCGGTATCAGTACTGAAAACAATACATCAACCAACTCCTAGGACTGCTCCTTTGTGGTTTTAAGAGTGCTGTTAGGAGTGCGTTATTCTAAATTTGGCACAAATTTGCATTTTTACAGCAGACATACAATGCTTTAAAATCTTGTTTATTGGTATCAGTGATAATTAGCATCGGCGCTGAAATGCCGTATCGGTCGAGCCCTAGCTGCAAGTGCAGATGTGTCTGAGGAAAAAACACTACCAGTGACCTGTGGAAACACTGATGCACATCTCCCTCATGAGGGTGAAACTTTTGAGTTTTTACCATTAAAAAAAATCCCTCAGTGACACAGAAATGAAGTTTGGACTTTTTAAAAGGCAATGGCAGCTTTGAATCAGTCATTCAGGCAACGCGGACTCAAAGAGCAGAAAAACAGAAGCTGCGAGTATCACTCGCCTCTGCAGTCACGGTGGTGACTTTCCAGATCTGGGTTAAAGAGTAAATAGAGAGAGAGGGAGTGAGAGAGCACGATAAATAAATGAATGGATGGATGGAAGGATATATAGAAGGACCAACATCTAGACAGACAAAGTGCTTAACATCAACCCAAGATAACTGTATAACAAATTTTGGATGAATTGCTCAGCCCTACTCCCTACAACATGACAAGAGGGCTCTAAAAGAACTCGGTTGTGAGTCATGAAGAGTTGTAAAACTAACCTCAAGTCTGCTTAGTCAGAAGTGTGAATCTGCTGCTGGTTTTGGGAGGAACATGACACTCGGCTTACTGCTAATGCAGATAAAATCACACTGCTTTACTCATTAGAGGAACAAAAATATCATAAAGATGGTCCTGAATGAGGAATGAGGTGGGACTTCATACTGGCTTATTTCCCCACTAACAAAAAACACGTCCCTACAACATCCCGTTAATGTACTCACAAGTAAGAAAGACAATTAAATAAAGATATATCTGCGAGCGGCAGGGTCCAAGCGCTAATTATAGCGGTGTGACAAGATTTCACGATATTAAAGTGTGATGATCTTTCTGGTTAAGGTGTTGAGAAATAGTACAGCATTATTTCTGTGATCAGAAGGTTGCTGGTTCAAGTCCCGGACTGGGCTGCAGTTCATCATTTCCCCATTGGAGAAACAGTTTAAAAGAGAAATAAAGTAAAAATGAGTCGGGATGAAGTGCTTCGAGTGGAAGATGGGAAGTCAGGATGATTTCCCCATTTAGAGTCTACTGTTTGACCATACTCTTAGGGTGTTTTCACACTTCGTCCGTTTCAGCCCTCAAAGCGAACTCAGATCCATTAGCCAGCATTTTTTATGTGTATGTGAACACACCAAACGAACTCAGTCCCCTCTGGAACGAACCGTTGTGGTCTAAGTCCGGTTCGCTTTAAGTGCGCGGTTCGTTTAACTCGCGCCTTCTGAACGCAAAGCGCTCCTGGTTCGCTTCGACAGTTTTTGTTCGAAGAAAATAAAAAAACCTAGGCAGAATGTAAAGCAGTAAAGGTCTGAGAGCTCCATAAGAATGAAGTATGAACAGAAAAAGGACTGAGGCCCCATCTGAGCTGAAGTGGACCAGAAAGAGAACAGAGTCCCCTTTCAAATGAACTCACAGTGTGAACATCAAAAGAACCGAGTTCCCTTTCTGTTGCTCCACTTTTTGGAGCACTTCTAGAGGACTGAGTTCGGTTCCTTTAATAAGGACTATATGTGATAACACCCTTAAAAAAGAAGGGATAGGGAGGACACAGCACAGCAAAACCAGTCACTTGTTACAACTTCTCAAAATTGAGTTATGTTTTCATGAAAGGGCATAAATCAAGCTTCAAAACGATACCTATATGGAATGAATGGGACGACATATGACCGAGATATCAACATTCAAAGGAGTCAGGTTTCTCCTGTCACTCCAAGTGAGAAACAGAGAAATCTGCCTTTGAAGTTGACTATCGCCGTAGCACTCACAGACGCTTGCTGCGGGCGCGGCTACGTTTGCATTTACGGTAGCCTACGCTGCATTCACAGCCACACGGATAGCCTACCTGCGTTAGGTTAACTGAACTCGGGAGACGAAGATGGATTCCGGAGAAATATCCTCACGCTAGTCAACCAGTGGATTTACCGTAAATATTGAAGTAGAGCGGTCAAAACAGAAACTTTTAACGTTCTGCTGGAATTGAATTCCTCATCTCAAGAAAGTCACGTTTTTAGGATGGAAAGGGGAAGTTTTTCAGCCAAATTTATTCACAACAGTACAGTATAGACCTTCCATTGTTTCAAAACACTAAAAACAAAAAATCCAACATTTTACCCCACGCAACATTAACGGTGTTTTTTTCTCGGAAGCCTCCGTTGCGACAAGCGACTGGTTTTGCCGTGGAGGGTCACAATTAAATGATTAAATTGAGAAACTAATTCATTAAAAACTGGTACCGGGTCCGTACTCGGGATCGGCCAATAGCCAAAGAGCAAGCACTTCTCTCCTTGATGAGATAAACACATTAAGTTATGACTGGTGTCAAAAAGCAGCAAGAAGAGAAAGAGAAAATAAGAAAATGTGTTACAGAGCAAATCTCAACCTGAATCTCATGAATGCATTACTTACTAAAACCCCATCACGACCCGCCTGCAACATGGAGGACACTCCTAAAACATCTGTGCAACGTATGTGTGTGAGTATGTGTAGGCAAGATAAAGGGAGAGATTAAGAGGGGAAGGGAGGAAGATAAAGGAGTACATATGTTTTCTATGATCTATATTGAATTTTTATTGCTTGTACCACGTCTGCTACGTGCCTTTCAAGTTCTGACTGCTACGGGGTGGAAAACGTACAGGCAAACCTGAGAAGAATAACAACCACAAGCAACACTCTCACAACCGCTGAATAACGATTCAGACCAATTCACACCAGCGTTTAGGGTCGTCCACATGCACATCATCAACTTGCAAAACACAGAGTCCCTGATGTAAATCACAAGCGTCGTCACGATATCATATTATATTCATTCAATGGACAATGATTCGACGATGACGATGTCACAAAGTCTGCTACGATTTGATTTCAATTAGATTCCAGTCAGGAGCTGGTGATCGATATGAGACAATATCATATGCTGATTTAACAGCTGTACACGAAGTGGTACACGAATGCAGTGAAATGAGGAAAGATGTGAGATTTTGCTGGTGAACGTTCCACTGCGTGCTCAGCATTTGGCACAAAATGAAACCATAGATTTTAAGACAGAAGGCACAGGCCGTATACACCAAAGCCTGAGTATCGGTATCGGAACAGAGAAAGTTGGATCGGTGCATCCCTAATCAGAATCCCTGATGAAGAGCAGTACAACAGGAAAGCAGGATTTCGGAAGATGTTTTAAATGTTGCAGCTCCAAGCTGGTCAGAAAGTGTGTTGTGTAAAATTCAAGCATCATTTGTGGACAAGTCCGTACAAGATGACAAGTCTGCCACTGATCCTGAAGAAAGTTGCTTTTCTCGTTCGTCTACAACCAGCAGGGCCTCATTTTATGGACCAATGTGCCTAAGGAGGAATGGGCTGAGATCGTAATAAATCTTTGGAGCGTTTCTTTTAATGTAATTTAATAGAAACTGGATTAAAATCTGATCTGAAGCTCATAGAAAATCCGAATTGCGTCATTTCTTTGGAAGGACACGTCACACTTACGGTCACTGAGTTTAGGTCAGAGATCAGAGACATGGTCAGCATCAGTATCTGTGTCTTTGTGTACTTCCCTCTGGCGAACTCTTGAACATCTCAAAGACAGCCAACGTCAAACTGGGTTTAAAGGCTTGTGGAATTCACCGGGATCCCTCAGCAGGGGGTTTTACAAACATTCCGGAGTCACTTTCACTCTCCCCTTTGTTCCCGTTGGGGGGATTTTTTTTTGCAGTTTGTCCATGTTTAGTTTGGCATTAAAGAAAGAGAGCAGAGAGAACAATGTGGGAACTACATGCAGACAGCATTATATCAAAGTGCCTCATGCCTTCTTTCATGTATGTATACGGTGTGTGTGTGTGAGTGGAGATTTAGATAGTGATTGTTGATTTTTTTTTTAGACCATATTTATTTTAACATTTAGTATATACTATAATACATTTTTGTAACCAAGCAAACAGACACAAATGTATGTAGTGGCTTCAGCTTCATCTTATCTAATCAATCCTTTCTGCATGTTTAATAATAGTCAATGCTTTCATTTTCAGTTTGTACATACACAGTTAGGGAGTTATATATATTTTATTCCACTTGCCTGCTGTACTTTGATTAGCATATGTACATATTTGGACATGCACATTTATCTACATACAAAAATATCACATGGTGAACACAGCACAGCACACACTGCACCACAACTTAACCTGTCAACTTCTCATTTCTAAATTCTAATTTTTTATTTACACAATCTTAGGATGGTTCAGGCTACACTTTACTACTTGTACAACTATTTATGCGACAAATAATCCTGAGAGAGACAGACGCATGTAAGTAGGTAAATTGGTAAATTGGTAGGTAAGTAGGTAACTGTACGTGACATGTAGACAGATTTCTGTGAAGATGAAATAAGACACCTTTACCTGTCACTGTACTCATACAATGAGACAATGTAAATATGATACTGGTTATAGTTTTTTATATGCTGTACACCTAGATAGATAGATAATGCAGTAGATAACTGGAATAATATTTCACATCTACTGGGTTACATATATTAGAGCTTATTTCATGTTGGGCATAATTTGGGGAATAAAGCAGTGTGCTTTTGAGAAACAGGATCTTGTGTAATCTTGGTTTTGCTAAGAAACCAGCACGTAAAGAGAGGAAGCTGTTCAAATCCACGTGTCCCAAGTCACCAATTAATCTAATAAATCACCTAATAATCCCGATTCCACATCAAACACAACCCGGGGTGTAGATGGGAGACGCGACAGGGAACATGCAGGCAGTAAAAAAGCTGCAAATTCTAGGCAGAAATAAGAGTTAAATGGATGTGAAGTGCCGGTGTTATGGAGCTCACCTGGTCTGGAGTTGCTCTGGAAGTATAAAATGAGGACGAAAAAGGATCCGACACACGTGGCTAAGAACATCCGTCCCACTTTGGGTTTTATCATGGTGCCGAACCCGGGTTCGAGTTCCAGTCCGGGTCCGAGTTCAGGCTTGGAAGCGGGCCTCGGGGCGGAGAGACGCGGGGTGAGAGTGGCTCCGAGTCCGGGGGGTAAAAGTTTGTTCCATCGGGGTATGAAACCTGCCCCCGGTTCGGACACGTCAAAGGGGAAAAACTCAGCCCCCGCTGCTGCTGCGCTGCTCCGAGTCCGGCATCAACAAGTCCTGCTTTGTTAAAGAGCAGCTCGGAGCTCCAAAACTCCCGCCTGAACCTCACACAAGACAGCACCAAAACTTACATGATTCGTGTCCCCAAAACGCACGGCTCATCATCTGGAGAGGCGTAAAGCTGGAACTCGGCGTCCCTCTGCTCTGCCCCCAAAAACATGGACGGCCCCGTACCAAAGTTTAAACCGTGACGTCACAGACTCCCACGACGCAGCAAATCAATTAGAGCCGCACCAACGTTGCGGAGTCGACTCTGGAATCGATTCAGAACTCAGAACTTACTTGTCTTTTTGTACCGGCACACTGACGGTCATAAAATGAACGTTACCAGTACGTATCATCTTTATTTTTTAGTTCGGCAGTGATAAAGAAATCATGTTAAATTGATGACACTAAAAAGATCTCTCTACATGACTTCATAGAGACCACACTGTCCTATATGTCTTTTCAGATAACTTAATCTGAGCATTAATAATAAATTGGACGAGAGCCTCAGTGGAGTCAAGTGCAAACCCGTCAAGAGTCGATTCTCGATTCCGAGTCACGGTTCTTTTTAGACTCGAATCGCTCTTTAAAACGATACCGAGTTTCCACTTCATTAATGCCATTTAATTTACTAAGTAGTTAAGATAGTTCTCCTTCTCTCTGTACTACTTATATTCCCCAAATACCCAAATGATTCGTTTGGTAATCAGGCGAATTCAATTTAGTTTGGACGTTATGAAGAGAGAGCGACATCTAGTGATTCATGTATTTAGGAAAAATCGTGTCGTTTCAGCAAAGTTAATTGAATCAGAACTCTGCCTGTAGCTGCGCATACAATAGTAAAAATAAAAGGAATTTTCTAATACAGCTGTCCTATGAAAGCAACATACTAGCAACAAAGTGAAATATTAGAGTGTCTAAAATGTGCAGGGAACAATTCATAAGACTGCCCCAAAAGTAATGTAAAATGTGTAGGAATTACACATAGTCCTAATGCAAAGTTGGCTTATTAAGTGATATAATAAGCAAATAACAGAAAAAGCTTTGCTAATCACTTAACTTTCTATCAGAGTTTCAGATCATAGCCCCTTATTTACATTTACTTTTTCCATAATTAGTGAGTGATTATTTGACATTATGAACACACCACAACAAAATGTGAGCTCTGCATTTGACCCATCCGTGAAGGAGCAATGGGCAAGGTAGCGTTCCCAAGCACTGCTCCCCAGGTGCTGCTAACGGATGGGTTGCATTTCATTGTGGTGCAGTGTTGTGCTGTGTTCACGATGACAAACAATCACTTAAAAGTAAAAATGAATTATGTCTATATAAAATGTTAAAGCTTACATGTTTGCTGCTGTTGCTGTTTGTGGTTAACAGTTAGTGAAAGTCGTGATTGTTTTCGCTGGAAATAAAGCCCAGCTCGACCTCAACCACCCTTAGAAATATAACTCACGATGTGAGTGTTTGTTCTGGCTGTGTAATGATTGTTCTGGCAGATGCGACGGTGTCTCGGTGACTCTGACAGCAGGCAGATCCTCTTCACTCAGACTTCGTCCTCTTTTATCTCAGAAAAGATTTACAGATGTGCAAGCGATCCAACTGAAGGCGCACAGTGACCTTGTGTATCTGTGACCTCACTGTAGAGGACAGAATGAGTGCTACGCTTTATTCCAGAAGTCAGTTAATAATTGGCATCGATAGCATTTCTTATGATTACTGATGCTGCTTGTGGTGTATTCGAGTGAGCATTCGGTGCTCGATTGTGTATGACTGTGAGTATGAGTGTGGTGTATGCCTAATGTGGTTGCCCGGCCTGCAAGTAAAAGTTCCAGCACCGCATCTTTTGCCTCCGTGTTATTACTTGTCTAACATAGTCTGTAGCCTGGAAGTACTAGAGCTATAATAGCCAGTGTTACACAGAAACACAACATGGTATCAGAAGTGGGATTGTCATGATGGGAGCAAAAAGTCATCATACCCCAGGGCTTCAGGACAGTGATTTTGGAGAAACTGCATCTCGCACACCAAGGAGTGCAGCGCACAAAGGCCAAAGCAAGAAAAATCCTTTATTGGCCTGGCATGGCACGGGATATAGAGACAATGATAGAGCAATGAGTGCAGTGCCAGCAGCTACAGCCCAAACACCAGTCGCTCATCCTGCACCAGGTACCAGAACTGCCATGGATGAAGGTCGGTGCAGACATTTTCGACCTGAACAGTCAGTCATATCTGTTACTAGTTGACCACCTGACCAAATTCCCTGAAGTGCTCAACATTCCCGATAAAACTGCTTACACAGTAATTCAGAAAATGAAATCTGTTTTCGCCAGATACGGGATCCCCAGAGAGCTGGTGAGTGATCATGTCCCATTCGCCAGCCATGAAATGAAATCTTTTGCATTGTCATGGGAGATCCAGCTTACTCACGCCAGTCCAGGTTTCCCCTTCAAACGGAATGGTTGAGTGGGCCATAGGGACTGTAAAACATGCGCTGATGAAAGCAATGCAGACAGGCACTGACCCACATCTGGTGCTTTTGTCACTGAGAAACACGCCAGTGACAGGACTGGACATGTCATCTGCACAAATGCTGATGGGACGGGTCCTGCGCAGCACACTCCCTGCTCCAGTGCTGTGCTGAAACAGTCAACCCCCCAGCATATCCACCACAGGATACAGAACCTGAAGAATCGGCAAAAGCAGCTCTATGACCAGCATGCCAAGCCGCCGCCTGTGTTGACACCAGGAGACACTGTACACATGCAGACACACCGCGGCTGGGAGCCTGCAGTCGTCGTCCAGCAGAGGTCCGAGCCACACCCACTTTGTTCAGAGACACTCACCTGGATGAACAGATAGACTCAGAGTTGACACCTCCTCATACCCTCGAGTCAGCTGGTTGCCCACCAAATGACCCCCCACACAGTACACCGCCTGTAAGCATGGACAATACCCCTACATGCTACACCAGAAGTGATAGAGCTGTCAGACGCCCTGCCCGGTACAGAGACTAACCACAAAGCCGGCTCATGTGATTGTTCAGCAGAATGTTTTGGATTACCGTAAAAATAAAAAAAACAAAGAGTGAAGGAGGGGAGGAAACAGAACTTGAAATTGTTTGTATGGAAAGCCACATGTTTACCAAAACATGACTCACTGTTCTTTGAAATAAGGTTGAGTCAACGTGATACACTACCACCGAGATTTCAGGTTCAGATGACTGGATTCATGGACTGTCACTCAGTCTTGGAAAAGAGGGATGTGGTGTATTCGAGTGAGCATTCGGTGCTCGATTGTGTATGACTGTGAGTGTCGGTGTGTTCAGGTTCGATGGTGTATCCCTAATGTGGTTGCCCGGCCTGCAAGTAAAAATTCCAGCACCGCATCTTTTGCCTCCATGTTTTTTACTTTGTCTAACATAGTCTGTAATCCACAAGTACTACAGCTATAATAGCCAGTGTTACACAGAAACACAACACTGCTCTAATGTTAACTGTTCTGGTAATTTTACTCTGTACTAGTGCATCTCAAAACGATTAGAATAGGGATGCACGAATAAGGAAGGCAGAGTTGAGTTGGCACAAAAATAACACCATAACTCTGACATTTCTAACACAGCACCAAGTCAAGCGAGCGTTAAAGCAGAGTGGAGCGAGGGTGGAGCATGTCCAGCGTAGTGCACAATATTTTAAGAAAAAGCCACTTCCTGCCCTATGTAGTATACCAAGTCAAATAGGGTGTGTGTGACTCTCCATGTGCACTACCTAGTGTGTAGAGAGCCGTTAAGCTACAACCCCGGCTACTTCCTGAGATGCATACTACCACATAGAAGAGTATGATAAGAGCACCTTACCTAGCATACTATTAAGTGCAGTAGTACACGGCTCGGGACACAGCCCATGTGTGAGCTCACATTCACTAAGTGAAGCAAACACACAGTTTAGTAGTTAAACATGTTTCACGTGTGCAGCAGAGTTGAGCGTAAAGACCAGAGATTCTGCTGGTGAATGTTCCACTGTGTGATCAGAATTTTACCACAAAATAACACCAAACATTTTAAGACAGAAGGCGCGGGCCGCCCGCATCTACCCTGGCACTGATCCAAGCTGTGATAGGTGTCACCTTGGCCCAGCCAGTCTCGGCCATATGTTCTGGTCCTGCCCTGCACTTACTTTGTTCTGGAAAGGTGTATTTGATTCGCTTTCTGCCATTGCATCTGCCGACATCTGCCCTGCACCAATAGTTGCCTTGTTTGGGGTCCTTCCTGTGGGTAACTCACTGCCATCACACTTTACTGAGCTGGTGGCTTTCCTCACACTGCTTGCAAGGCGTGCCATTTTACTATCCTGGAAGAGTCCTCGTGCTCCATCTCACTCACAGTGGGTAAGAGATGCTCTTCACTTCATATCATTGGAAAGAGTTAAATATTCTCTTCGAGGGTCCATCAGGAGATTTTCTAAAATTTATGAGCCCTTTATGGACCACGTCAAGTCCCTGCAGCTAGAGTTCGTCCCTACTGTCTAAGCTACCTACTCCACTTCAGCAGGTCACTGTCTGCACTTCCCGTGTTGGCAGCACACAGCATATTAGGTTGTTGGATACTCTTTAACTCTATTCACTTTGTACTTATTTAGTTATTTACTCTATTTATTTTACTTCATTATTATTATTATTTTAATTATTCATTTGGTTATTTTGTTATCTTGGTTAATGTCTGCTTCGGTTATATGGTTATCTGTTTGCTTGCTTCCTGTTTGTATGGGAAAATTAATAAATAAACCATTTAAAAAAAAAGAAAAAGAAGAAGGCGCAGGCCGTATAAAATCCCACCTCGGACTCTGGACATGCCGGACACAAGCGCTACCTTTCACACGGACAATAAATGCAGCAGCAAATATCAGCAGGAAATATCAGCAAATCTAAGCATCGCTCTGATGATGACTAAAAAAAAAAGCGATTGTCCGATATTATCGTGCATTCCTAGATTAGAATATGGTGAAAAGGGTCATTCATTTTCATTATTAAATTCAAAAAGCCAAACCTTCACATAATCATTACACGTAATGTAAAATATTTCAAGCCTTATTTATTTTCATTTTGATATTTACGGCAAACAGAAACAGCTATTTACTTAAAGTTGAAATGAAATATTCTTGTCATTTCAGGTACTGGATTTCTGGTTTTCATCAGATTTAAGACTCAATCATCAACATAAAAGCAAGAAAAAAGGCTTGAAATTTTTCTTTAACATTCTATTTTCATGTGTGATGAAAATGACAGATATTTGAATGAATTATGTTTGTTTATGTTTGAATAAAATACATTATTTTTTATCATATTCTGTTTTTTGAGATTTCATCTCATTAATGAAAACATCCACTTTTTCTCTAAGATAATAAAACAACTTGCCTTAAAAATGTCATACTTTTTGTTAATATAATTAAAGCTGAGTCCAAATCTAAATGATAGCAGCTGAACTGGGTACAAATTAGAGACTTCCTTCTTCAAGTGAGTTCAATGAAATTAAAACAAAATGAAACTCCCTGAGAACAAACAGTGTTATGAAAACTAGAAACTTTATTTTTGTTCACATAAACAGAGCTTAAAAAATACAAACGTATTAAAATCCTACACAAACAAATTCGTAATTTGGCTTGGGTTTAAACGGGCAAACAAAACGGCGACGGGGCCAGGACATTTAAATAGAAGAGATTTATGATGGGTCTTTAACATATTATATTAAAGTAGATTATAGATGTCATTTTTTTCATCCACAAGAATCCTAAAGATGAAATACCAAATGTTCTGAGCTGGAACACCCCATGTGTGTGCTTTTACGATTAAAGACCACAACAACGTTTTATATTCTCATTATATCTCTCTCTTCCTCTCACTCTTCCCTTCTTGTCGTCGTCCTCCTCATCTATCTCTGGCTGTTTTCTGCAGAAGTGGCCTCTTTGTACTGCTGACTCCAGCTCTGTGGTTCCTGATCGTGTAGCTGGATGCACAAAAATAACAATGTTTAATGCATAAAATTCAGTCAAATTCACACACACACACACACACACACTACAGTATTAAAGAGAAAGCCTTGTTTTGAAGAAAGGGCAAGATTTTCCAAAAATTATGAGAAAAGTTTGATTACTTAATGATTTGTTATATTTCTAGGTGACTGCGCTGACGGGTCTAGGTCGCCTTTTTAGGTGATCATTTGAAATTAAAGATGCAAGATGAGGTACTACTGCATTTGTATATCGCTTTAGAAGTTAACATTGACTTTGATGTGAGTGTGTAAAGCTCAGACAGACGAACCTCCCCAATAAACTGCAGCAGTTTCAGTTTGGACACCTCCCTCTCGGCCCTCAGCCCCCAGCGGAACTCGTACTCCAGCGGGTCGGTGTGGGGAATCCTCAGGTACTCCACGTACCTGCACAATGTGGAGAAAGACGAGGCAAATTTACTTTACTGTCATCAGCATCTTTATACATAAGGATGCACCGATCCAGCTTCCTTAGTTACAACAATACCGATACCTGTGCTATGTGTGTGGGCCGGCCGATCCTGGGTATTGATCCGATATCAGTGTGTAATTAATAATCTGTATATTTCTGTGTGAGGAGGAGACCCTGTATAATCGATCTGATGTGTGATTTTGTGACACTCAACCCATCAGGAAGATCTCAAGCAAGACCTGGTGTAGCTAACCACATTATACTATAGAATTAGAGGTTGACCAATATTGGTTTTTCAAAGCCAATATCGACAGAGATTATTGCTAGTTAACAGGGCTCATAACTAATATTTGGAACCGATATGCGAAATGTTGAACTGTCCAAACACCAAGCTCTCCTCTCTCCTCCTCGGAGCTTCACGCTGCGCTGGTGTGTGAGTGTGGTGTGAGTGACAACGAGGCTTCAGTGTTGATTGGCTACTGCTGTTGTGACATGTAGCCAATCAGAGAGTGTTGTGGGCTGGACATTAAATGAAGCAGTGAGTCGAGAGCAAACGGCACAGAGAGAAGAGACAGCAGTGGAGCCACAGTAGCGTCGCCTTGTAATTACTTCATATCAGTGATGGTCAAAATTAAGCACCGATACTGATGATCAGCAGAATGCCTAATATCTGCCCCCGATAATCGGTCGACCCTTAGGTATGATTTGATCAACTTTTGGGCTTGTAGTGTGTTGTTGTGCTTGTTCTGCTCACTATCCTATCAACAGCACAGCACGCAGTGAACCACAACGAAATGTGACCTCTGCATTTAACCCATCCGTGAAGGAGCAGTGGGCAGCTCACAAGCGGGGGGAAGTAGTTTGGTTTAGCACCGATATCAAACCAATGTGGAACATTAAGACATCTTGGGCTGTTAGTAGTGTAATGGTTGGGAAGTTCCGAAGATCGCTGGTTCAAATCCTGGAGCAGTAAAGATACTACTGGGGTACTGACGAGCAAGGTACCGTCCCCAAGGCACTGCCAAAAAGCTGCAGAGATCACATTTGGCTGTGCTGCACCACGTGCTGTGCTGTGTTCACAATGACAAATAATTATACTGATTATATATATATATATATATATATATATACATACACACACATGTCTATAGTAGTAATATAGTATATATATACATGTAGTTAAGGATGTAGAGTATTATAATGTTTGGAGTGATTTGTAGCAGAGCTGAGTGCTTGGTTGTAACTCTGCTCTCTTCAACACTCCTCTGTGTGTGCTCTATGGTGTGGTATAAACCAGATGTCCATGGTCTGAGGGACTCCAGCTCTGAACACACCAACCAACCGAGTAACCTAGCAACCGCCCCGGCCGGGATTCGAACCCTCAACCTCCTTAACGTGCTGCAGGGGTCTTAATGCCGTGAGCTACCTGAGAGTCAGAGCTGGGGAGGTGTGGAAAAGGTGAAAATGGCAATAGAGACATTGATAGGGCGTGACAACGTCTCGTTCATCCCACTTTACACCTTTACAGCGTTAGCGCCGGGCGATACGACCCCAAATCCATATCACGATTAATTAAAACATTTTACCCCGATCATAATTCACTAACCAGGTTTCAGCTATTAAAGCTGGGATATTTTTTCATGCAACAACAAACATATTTCAAAGAGGAAACCACATGAACACACGCTGGACAAAATACTGACAGAATTTTCAATATAATTAAAATAACCAAGACGGACAAAATTATTGATTTTGATTAATTACCCAGCACTACTTAACAGGATGCTGAAATGGGGTTTAACATGCTGTGAAACTGGGCAGAAAAGAGTGATGATGTGTCTTCTGGGGGAATGTATATATGCTTTAAATCACTAAATATTTACATTTACAGCATTTAACAGACATTCTTATCCAGAGCCACTTCTGATTTCCTAAGTTCCAGCACAGTCTCCCTGCAGCAGCTTGGGGTTAAGGGTCGTGCCCAGGGGCACAGTGGTGGTAGTGCTGGAGGTAGGATTCAAACCCACCACCTCTTGGTCCAAAGACGAGTCATAACCTCTAGACCACCACCACCACCCCAAAATTCTCAAATACACACGTCTGACACAACTTAATGTGTATCTACAGCTCCATCTGGAGGCTTTCACAAACAAATCTGTTGTTGTTACAGGTGGTGGTCTAGTGGTTAGGATACTCAGCTCTGAACCAAGAGGTCATGGGTTCGAGCCCTACCTCAAGCACTACCATCACTGTTTCAGCTAGCATGACATCTGGCCCAAGTGGACCTCAGCTATAGCTTTGCTGACCCGGGATTTAAACCAGCAACCTTTCCATCACACAAGCAAATCTCTAACCATTTTCCTAAATATACTGGATTTAGAATTTATATATTGATGGCTAATATATGTGACCCTCCACGGCAAAACCAGTCGCTTGTCGCAAATGTTCAAATGTTATGTTTTCATGAAAGGGCATAAATCAAGCTTCAAAACGATACCTATATGGAATGAATGGGACGACATATGACTGAGATATCAACATTCAAAGGAGTCGGGTTTCTCCTGTCACGCCAAGTGAGAAACGGAAAAATCTGCCTTTGAAGTTGACTATCGCCGTAGCACTCACAGACGCTTGCTGCGGGCGCAGCTACGTTTGCATTTGCGGTAGCCTACGCTGCATTGACAGCCACACGGATAGCCTACCTGCGTTAGGTTAACTGAACTCGGGAGACGAAGATGGATTCCGGAGAAATATCTTCACGCTAGTCAACCAGTGGATTTAGCGTAAATATTGAAGTAGAGCGGTCAAAACAGAAACTTTTAACATTCTGCTGGAATTGAATTCCTCACCTCAAGAAAGTCACGTTTTTAGGATGGAAAGGGTAAGTTTTTCAGAGACATTTATTCACAACAGTACAGTATAGACCTTCCACTGTTTCAAAACACTAAAAACAAAAAATCCAACATTTTACCCCACGCAACATAAACGCTTGTTTTTCTCGGAAACCTCCGTTGCGACAAGCGACTGGTTTTGCCGTGGAGGGTCACATATATTCAACTATTTAAAATGAATGAGAACTTAAACACGGATTAAGTTAGATAATGAATGACGCGTCATCGTTTTAGCCTGTCAGGGGAAATAATATTAAATGAAAAGTGAAAATGACGTTTTAACAGAAGATAAGGAGAGAAGAGATTCAGACTCACTTCTGTCTCACAAACTCATCCGTCACCACTTTCTTCACGTCTCCAAACTCACTGTGCTTCTCACTGCAAATTCACACACAAACGTCACACACAAGAAGCTGAAAACTGGAAAAAATCTTTAGCGCACCCTTTTGCTTATCTCACCCAATATCCGCTCGCAGTTTCTTCAGTGTGTTCCACACGAGCGCTGGCGCAAAGACATAACAGCATTTACCATGCTTTTACAAAAATCATGGCATTTAGAGTGACTTCCATTGTTCTTATTTCAGGCACAGTCTCCCTGCGACAACTTGGGGTTAAGGGTCTTACTCAAGGACAGAGTGGTGGTAGTGCTGGAGGTAGGATTCGAACCCGCGACCTCTTGGTCTAGAAGCGAGTATCCTAACCACCAGACCACCATCACCACCACCACCCCTACATCCTGAAATAAAATTCACAGGAGAACAAAAAGACTCACTTTCTTTAACGGTTCCTCCCTTCATGAAGATAACACTGAGAATGACGAACAGTAAACCGGTCTTTGGGTTTCCAGGACACCTTTAAAAACAAGATTATAAATTCATGACATATCTAATGCTCTATATGTGCTACACTCACATCCTAATACCTGTTGGTGCAGCTGGTAGTGTAACGGTTAGGGAGTCGCTCCATGATCGGAAGGTCGGAATTTTTTATACGCTTGGGTTTTTTGTTTACACGTATCCACGGAATCCAGCGTTTTGAAAAATCGTCATTTTGGAGAGCATTTAAAAAAAATCCATTTGAGGTGGCAAAAATGTATATAAAAATGCCATTATAAAAATATCTGCATGTGTGTAAACAGGCCCTTACATCACTATACTTACGAACTACAAATGAGCATAAAAATATGTAATGTGCATACAAAAGGTTCTTGTGTTGGGAGTATTTGTTATGCTAAATTCTGACAGCAGTGTTAATTAGTACAACACACATTCATAATATTGCTTTTTTGTCATTGCTTTGGGATTAAACTGAAATAAATGAATGAACGTGCGGAACACCTACTGAGCATGACATTCAAAACTCTGTTGGCAATTTGCAACTTCGATATCAGATATATATCATTTCAAAATATGACTCATCGCTCTCCTTGATTAGTAATAATCGGTATCGTCCCTGTATCAACTATAATCGAGCGACCCGTACTCCTCACTCACATGCTGAGCGGTTCCTGCTGTGTGGGCTGCAGCTTGTTGATCAGGATGTACACGTGAGTTTTGGAATCAATCTCCACCAGTTTCAAACCAAAAACCTGTGTAGGGAACCATGTTAATAATCATGTTCATAACAGGAGCGTAAATCACACGTTTCATCACGATACAATATTATATCGACTCAGCGAACAATGACTCGACGTCTGCCGATATCACAAAGTCTCCTACGATACGACGTCAGGAGCCAGCGATCCATATGAGACAATATCACATGCTGATTTAAAACCATCACTTCCACTCATATCAAAGCTCAAAAAGATGCTACAATATGATTTGAGATTTTTATTCCTCAACTACATTACTCTGTGTTAGCGTTAGGGATGCACGATATGGGATTCATCAGACGATGCCGATATCCGTTATTTTTCATGCTTATATTTGCTGATGACGATACTGATGCCGAAAAATGAGAAAGGCAGAATTGAGAGTGTAAAGACAAGATATTTTGCTTGGCAAAGTTCCGCTGCACAACTCTGGCACAAACATAAGGCCATAACTCTGACGGTTCTAACACAGCGGTAAGTCAAGTAAGCGTGAAAGCAGAGTGAAGCGAGGGCGGTAGTGTTGCGTGGGTCGGCTTTTTTTAACACCCGCCCCAGACCAACCCGTCAGGAGATCCAAACCGCCCCGCCCAACCCACAAAAATACATGTGGATAGTGACCCAAAACTCGACCCGACCCGAGGAAAAAAAAAAAATTATGCAAGATTAACTGTGTACCAAACAACAACAAAGAAACCGGTAGATGGATTTTTACGTCGTTATTTATTGAAGGGTTGCGGAAAATTGCACGAAAGACATCTCTCTTGCACACACACAAACACACACAAGCGCGCATGTATGCAAAACACACTAGTTGTCAAAACTGTAACATCTGGTGTAACATCAGATCTGAGAACTCTATCAGATTTGAATGAACTTAGTAGAACTTAGGTCTTCTTTTAACTTAATTTTGTCTAAAATGAAGTAGAGCAGATCATACTTGACCGTGATATTTCACCAAAATAGTAGCTTATCCTACAAATTGGAAACTCCAAAATTGAAAAATATACGCCGACTGCATTTATGACAGCTGTTTGGAAGCACTGTGGAGAAAGAGATGGAATCCACTGTGCCGGGGTTTAGCCTATTTCGACGTGCTTCCAATACGCAACCTGCTGAACTGAACGCGCGCTCGCTCGATGTGCTGGTTGCAGGAACGCAAAGCACCGCTCTTGCCAGCATCGAGAGGAGAGGTAATTCCAACCCCGTTTACAACACGTTTTGATCGATAATGAAATGCGTTTTGGAACTTTTTGACCCGCCCGCCCGCCCGCACCCACAATATTTAAAAAATGTCTGTCCTAAAACCGCCCGCACCCGCGGGTCGACCCGTGCATCACTAGAGGGCGGAGCATTTCCAGCATAGTGCACAACATCTGAAGACAAAGTTACTTCCCGTAACTATTATAGTTATAGTATTACAGTATAATTAGTTTGAATATGAATTTTCACTGTATATATATTCCATACTGGAAAATGAACAGGTACAATTTAAACTTGTTTGGTGATGGATGTTACAGTATATATGATGTGAGATCAATGTTATGGACTTGTTGATCATTGAATTAATGTATCGCTGTAGAACGGTGTATTGCTACACTCCTAGTAACTCACCTGCTCCAACACTCGCTCGGCTCTCTTCATGATGTCCTGGTATAAGGCTTTGTACTCTTTTATCACATGCTTTACAATATCTATTGAAAAAAGTAAAGAATTATTTAAGAGATTCTAGAACATTACGTGCATTACAGAGTCAGTCCTGAATGTCTTCTTCACTGCTCATATCAGTTTACTGGGGGAAAAAAATCATGTCTACTCATGAGTACCTCAGTGGTGCAAATGCGGCTGAATTCCTAACAGTTACACTAGAAGTCAGGGAGTTGACCCCATGATCAGAAGGTTGCCAGTTCAAGTTCCGGGCTGATGAAAGTACCACTGAGGTACCCATGAGCAAGGACCCAGTCCCCAAGCACTGCTCCATGAGAGCTGCACACCAGCTGTGCTGTATTCACAATGATAAACAATCATTCACTTTAACTTTATTTCACATAACCAGTCAAAACAGCACATGCACAACACCGACCTGCTCTGCGGATGGGAATTTTCTTCTGGTCCTTAATAAGGAAGAACTGCACCACTTCTGCAGCCTGCAATACAAAAAAATACAACAGGGTGAAGGACAGCACCATGTGAAGAGCGTCCTGTACGCAATACGATCTCAAATCAATATCATGATTAATTAAAAATGTTATTATTTACAAATAATATGCAATTCTTTTGTTTTGGGTTTTTCTGTTTGTTTTAGTTCATAGGCAAGGTTTGTACTGTAAATATCCTCAAAAATGAAAGAGTGCATATCTTTGTGATTGCAAAATAAGTGAAGGAACGGGACTGGATGGGACGGAGTCACATGACAACACACACACACATTAACATGTTTTTAAGAAGATTTTACATCGACACACACTGGGGACAGTAGAAACAGATTTTTAAAAGTATAAACAAAATTTGAAAAATAATGAAAATAATTATCATTGACTGAATGAGGGTGTGTGTGGCCTGCAGTGTGTTGGCATCTGCCCAGGGTTGTTCCCCGCCTTGTGCCTGTAGTTCCTGGGATAGGCTCTGTTCCCCCCGCGACCCCAGTTGGGATTAAGCGGTTCAGATAATGAATGATTAGATTAATAGAATAATCAGATAATATAAATTAGAGGTTCTGAAATTTGGTTTGGATTAATTGCCCAACCTTACCATACATTTTTTAAATTATATTTCTGCTAGTGAGTTTGAAAAGTATGACCACTTGAGCTAAACAAATCCTGTATGATTTATTCTTCAATATATCACAATATATTACAGTATGTCATGCAGCCCTCATTTTAAAGACTGTGAGTTCACCTTGCGCTCAATCTGGACAGGTGTGAAGCTCTCTCTGGCTCTCTGGACCTGTGATGAAGATGGCTGTGTAAATGGAATATCAGCATCGTCCTCCTCGTCTAGGACGACCTGCGAGCGCTGAGGAGGTATGAAGGAAAAAGAATTGTGAGTAATTGTCATTGTGAACACAACACAAATGTGACCTCTGCATTTGACCCATGCGTCAGAAGTGGGCAGCTTTTTTGGCAGCACCTGGGGAGCAGTGCTTGGGGACAGTACCTTGCTCATGAGTACCTGAGTGGTACCTTTACTGGTCTGGGACTTAAACCAGCGACCGGCTGATCACGAGACCATCCCCCTAACCGTTACACTACCAACCGCCTTTTTTGCAAAGTCTACTGGTTAGGATCCTCGAGTTAGGAGTGCACGGTATAAACGGTATAAAAGGTATGCGATATAAATTTGGCCAACGATAGAGATTTTGATCATACCGGCATACCGCTGAAATTTCCGCTCCTCATGAAAACCAAACCACGAGGCATTTGTTTTCGGAAAATGGAGAGAGAGTGTACGGAAGAGTAGCTCGTTAAGAAGACCGGTGCAATGTCCATAATCTGGACATGGTTTGGATTTAGGATCTCGGATACTGTGCAGAAAAACATAATCTGCAAAATATACGCTGTTGAATATGAGAGAAGCCAAAGAATGCGCCATTACTTTTCCGGCCTGGGCCCGTATGTCTCGACAAGGGAACCGCTCCGTCTGCCGCTTGCCACGCCACGTCCGATCGACGAATTTGGCCAGAAACTTCCTATTTATTTAATGGCAGAAATGATTAAAGGTTCTTCATTTGCCACATGCTTCATTCTACAGGCATAATGTGCTGAAATGAACACCTGGCTCCCTCGTGAGACTGTGCAAGACACTGTAAATAAAAGTAAGAAATTTGAGAAAGTAAATAAATAAAGCTAAGAACTAAGTAAAAACATGAATGTAAAATATTTACATTTATATATTACATTTGAATGAAAGTTAAATGATAAGGACATTGGGCCACTTTCATCTTGTGCAATTTTTTTACGTTTTTTGGTCTAAAAAAAGTTAAGACATTTAAATAATATATTTTTACACGGCTGCAGAACTGGAGAAAACTCAATAAGCTAATGTTTTACACAAACAAGGAAAGAATTGTTACTTTAAAGTAACAGTTATATTGAAATTTACAGATCTAATTATATACCGCAATGTATACCGTCTATCGCCTAGGGCTCAAAATGTATATGATTTTTTTGCCATATCGCACAGCCCTACCTCGAGTCTCTACTAATAGGTTGTGGGGTCAAATCCTACCACTGGATCTCAGAGCAAGACCTCAAATTACTCTCATGGAAACTCACTGCAATTAGGAAATGGAACTTCTGGATACGATTATTTGATGGTTATTTGTTTCCACTGAGTGTTAAAGTGACGAAAAGCTTCACATTTTAAAAAACCCAGAAACATGAAAAAGTGACACCTTGCTCATAAGTACCTCAGTGGTACCATTCCGGGACTTGACCCGGCAACCTTCCGATCACGAGGCCAACTCCCTAACGTTACACCAGCAGCTGCTTCAGTACCAACCTTACCGGAGAACTACGAGGGCAAGAAAACCAAAAACCCATAACGAAATATCGAGGTAAAATGTTTCATTAATCATGATACTGATTTGAGGTCGTGTCGCTGTTTCTGAATGAGAACCACTGCATCTCCCCTTGCTCAATAAAATCAATAAATACACCTTGATTTTGATGGAACGTTATTCAGCTGCAATGAAGGAAGAATTCCGAAAAATCTGAATATGAAAAGTTATTCGAGCAACATCTGTAGCTTGCACCACCTCGCAGTAGAGACATACTCCTTCAGTACAGCTCTAGTGTAATCAATCTTTCCAACTTAAACCCTTAATCATCTCGAATAAATGTTAATAAAGTCAGGGTTGAAGTGGTTTGTAATGAATCTCACCCTCGCAGTTTTCACTTGAGAGGCAACAGCGCCGACTCTCCTCTTCTGAGACATGATCACATACACTTAACCACTCACACGAACGTAACCCTCAACAGCCGCGCATCTTCCTCTCTTACTCTTTCCCACTTTTTAAAATGAATAACATCAACTAAAGCGACGCCACACTTCCGTCTTCCGCCCGCGCCTGGTCACGTGATATCAGCCACTTCCTTTACTACGTGACTTCACGTCGTTTACAGTCTTTAAATTGAAATAATATAGAAACGTTTGATTCAAGCCCATTAAATTTTAAATATGTGGCATTTTTGGACCTGAAAGTTGGAATCTGGCCGTTTGTATGAAACGTTTTGTTTGGGGTTAATGTTTACAGTTCCTGCTGTCTTGCACGCCAGATAACAGATTCGATAAAGCGGGTATTTTAATGATAATCTGGCTTTGGCACTTATCGTTCATATTTAGTAAGAAGCAATATTTCGGCAGTTAAGAACGTTTTATATTTAGTCATGACAATTTTCGACCACTGGGTGGCATCATAGTTTTACGTTTTACGATTTACAGGTTAAACGTGTAATTAAGATGATGTAAATTATGCAGATTGTAAACAAAATATAACCGTTTATATTTCTGTACGTTTGCATTCTGGTGTTGGTGTTCTGGATCTTTAGTGTTTGTTTCTTGATCAGAAAGTATTTTGAACAAGCATTGAAATCTGAAATGTTCCAATAGCCTGTGTTAGTTACTTTGATCTCCTGTTAGTGTACTTTGGCAATCGTCACAAGTGGTTTTATAACGGGATCGTGTAGAAAAATAACGGATGGGTTTTAAATATATATATTTTTACAAGTAAACGCGTCTCAGTAGCAGCGAGGTTCATTTCGCTCGCCATAAATTACTCCAATTCGTTTCGACTCTTCAAATCCCACTTTCTTTTTTGCTATTTTTTCCCCGGTGTTACTGGTGTCGCGCGCAGCTGTGTGTGTGTGTGCGTGCGCGTGTGCGTGCGCGTGTGAGTGAGTGTGCGCGTACGTGTGTGTGTGCGCGTACGTGTGCGTGTGAGTGTGTGCGCGTGCGTGCGTGTGAGTGTGTGCGCGTGCGTGCGTGTGAGTGTGTGTGAGTGTGTGCGTGCGTGCATGTGTGTGTGTGTGTGTGTGTGTGCGCGCGTGTGTGTGTGCGTGTGTGTGTGTGTGTGTGTGTGTGTATGTGTGAGTGTGTGTGTGTGTGTGTGTGCAGACTGAGCGGCGCCACTGTGCACCTGGAGGAGTTCAGGTTAAACAGCGCCGCATTCCAGAGCACACAGCTGACCGAAACATTAACAAACAGCAGCGCTCAGAGCCAAACTGCAGATGGAGCGGGAGACGAGCCAAGTATCTCTCTCTCTCTCTGTCTCTCTGTCTCTCTCTCTGTTCTTTTCCATACTTCTCTCTCTTTTTCTGGTCATTCCCATAGCCTTTCTCTCTTTCTCTCCTACATCACTCTGTCTACACCCCCCCCCCCCCCCCCTTTACAGTGGATGTACTTTATACCCAGATTACTAATTACATTTCGTCATTTCATGTGTAATTATATAATGTATTGATCTGTCTTTATTTGTACATTTCTTATGTATGTTTGATGTAACTGTGAACTACATTAATTCTACTGTCGATTAGTACAATTTTCCGTGGTCCACTGCACAGTCGGTGAATAAAAAGGGATTTTTCATGATTACAATTATGAACATTGTTGTAGTTTGCATATTTTGCATACCAAATAATGGCTTTTTTGCGTCATTCGTGGATGCATTTTATATCCAGCTAAATACTGTTTTAAGATTTATCATTCGGTTTAAAAGAATAAATAAGAACTTTTACAAATAAGAACTTAACATGCACTGCCAACTTTAATCTGACAGTTAATCAGGTTTACAAAGAAACAACCACACGGAGGCATCACTTGTTTCCAAAAATACTGTCTGTATTCATAAAACACAGTTTGGATACATTGCAGTAAAAACATCAACGATAGAATCATACGACATTGTAATATACAATACAATTATATCTCAGATATCTGAGAAATAGTTTTCTTTTAATATATAAACAAAATATACATCTTCTCTATGCGTACATCTTAAGAAATACTAAAGAGAAGGGGAATGTTTTAAGGCATGGTTCAAACACTTGGTCTTTGCAGTGACACCGCATATCACGGCTCCGCTCCGTCTGAGCGCAAAATCAGCGGGAGCTGCTAGAGACTCAGGCGGCGATGCGCTTCACTTTTCCCGGCGTCTGATGCGCAACGCCACGCGGCGCTCCAGAGCCTCTTCTTCTTCATCTTCTTCATCAGCTGGGCGACGGAACATCCCCCCGACGCCGAACTGGATGTGGGACAGCACTGATGAGTCTGTAGTCCCCGAACTCAACGGCACAGGATTCTGTCATCCGAGCAACTGTTCTAGAGAAAAGAGGAAAGAAACAGAACGTCAGTCGTGACGGATTTAAAGCGAGCATAAAGATGCTGTTCGTGCGCTTCTGCGCTGGATAGAATGTGGTTAAGTTCTCAGTTGTCCAGTGCATGATCAGTCTTGTGCGCTTGAACGGAAGGTAGCTGCACATCTTTTAGATACTTGAAGACATTTCGCCTCATTTGGGATGAAGGGTTGAATAAATCAAACACCACAAAAATGCTCTCTCTCTCTCTCTCGATCTCGATATTTTCGTACGTGAGCCTTATATGCAGTTTCTCTAAATATGACCAAAGCATATTAAGTTCAATCACATCTTCAAATATGTAGTATGCAGTAAACATCAAAGGTGAAACGTCTTCGATGAACCTCAAAGAAGTCCATTTGCCTTCCATTCAAACTCTCAAACCCCAGATCTGGAGAGAGATACTATGAGACGTTACACGTACCTCCACTGAGATGCTGCCGAGCTCGGCGTTTAGGGTGGTGAGGGGGCTGCGCGTCCCCCCCTGCTGACTGAGCTGCTGGTTGAGCCTGGGGGAGTCCAGCTCCACCTGGAGATCCCAAATGTAGTCGATGACGTGCTGGAGGATCTCCACCTTGCTGGCCTTCTTGTTGGGGGGCAGCGTGGGCACCAGCTCCTTCAGCTTGCTGTAACAGCTGTTCATGTCGTGCAGAAAAGCGCTCATCTGCTCGTCAAAGAGCGGGATTTTACACTTGGAGATGGAGATGCTCTGCTCGGAGAGACAGCGCGCCACCTCCTCGCTGCCACTTTTGTTCTTCAGGGCGCAGGTAGATCCAACCACTTTCATCTTCACTTCTTTTAAAATAAGCAAGTAAACACCTGTTGTGTCTATACCGGTAGAGGACCTAGTAACCTACTTGGCAAATAAATCAGATTCTGAACAGCCACGACGCAAAATCCGTTCTGTGAGATTAAAATAAAGTCCGTTCTCGGTGCTGGAATCTGGAATCTGTCAGATGTTGAAGCGCGACTCTATTTATCCCGATTTTGGCGTTGTGGGCGGGGTTTAAAGGTCGAACTTTGAAAATCTGCAGCCAAACATAAGGCGCCCTCGCTGGAAAAGGGGCGGAGCGATGCGCCCCCGTCCTCCAAACCATCCAATAGCAGAGCGGGAAGAGTTCTATCAGGCTTTACAATCGGGGCGGGATGGTGTTACAAATGGAAACAAATGTGTGTGTGTGTGTTTTTGCCTTTTTTCCCCTTCTTTTTACTTCATCCCCACTTTCCTTGGGTTGATGTGGGAATGCAGCCGCTCGGGACCCCGCAGGTGTAGTAGTTTTGGTAATGGAGGAGGAGGAGGGGAGTTTTTTCGGGGGAGGATAAAGAATGCTGCAATTACTTTGGATGAATAGACTTTTAATTGGTGTCTTTACAGCAGCGCAACTATGCGAGTTTCTCTTGGCAACTTGAAGAAAAAGAGCAGATCGAATAGTTTAAGTCGGGCTGCTTAAGGAAAAGTCTTAGTTTTCGGCTTTTGTTGGGAACAGTGAGATCAAGTTCGGCGGTAGTTTGTATAGTGGAATTAACTATGCTTTCATGCAAGGCGTTAATTAATATGTAAATTAGGTTGTTTCAAAGTTCATTTTACAACAACTAAACAATGCTTGTTATAGAGAAATAGAACTAGAGTTTGAGTGTCAAAGATTGGATCTCAGCCTCTGCAGTTGGTCCAGAACGCAGCTGTGAGGGTTCTAACGGCTTCTAAGAAAATAAAAGAACCAGCATTCTTCCACTTGCATTTTTTACACTACCATAGTTACAACTTTACAGTTTTAAGATAATCTGGCATCTTCACGTTTTCATCTCAGTGAACTCACATAAAAAGCTATAACAACTCATTTAAGTTATTATTTTAAGTACAGGAAAGAAATATGTTATCATGACTTATTAATCAAAACATATTTTTAAAACATGGCCTTACACTCAAACGCAAAGCCCTTTTTAAATATTTATTTTGACTCAAAGCTGTTCATTTTGGCTCAAAGACATATCTCACTATCAGCTGCTTTACCTCTCAAATCCTATAATCCTCCGATAAGATTTTGGATGTAAAGATGGTTGAGGTTTGCAGGTGACTGGGCTTTATTGTGGATGCTCCAGGACTTTGGAAGAGTATACCATCCATACTTTTTATATCTCAAATAGAATTTTTTTAAAAGGTATTTCGGGTTATTATAATTAGACTATTTAATCTTACCTGTTTCATTTTTGTTTTCTGTTTACCCCAGTCTGTTGTGATTTTTAATTGTTGTAATTTCTGTTTTAAACTACTTGCATGCCTAAAATAGCCTTTTACCCCTTTTTTATTTGCCTAATCTCTCTTTAATCCTAGTCGTTTTTACTGTGCAGAACTTTTGCTTTTAAAAAATGAGCTGTAAAAATAAATCTAACTTGACAACAAATGTCTAAATCATTTAAGACAATTACAGGCACGTCTTGATTATGTAGAGCTCCAGTATGAAGCACATCTGCCCAAATCTGCACAAATTCCTCAACTCGGGCTTCTAATAAAACAAATCACATATTCTCACTCTCAATTTAACCCCCACCGCCGCTGAATGGGTTTACAGAGTCTTTCACATGATGTTCGGTGTGTGTTTTGTGTGTGTGTGTGTGTGTGTGAAAGTGGCCCGAATCTTCCCCAGATTGTCCAAACACACCGCAGCAGACTGGCAGGCGCCAGCGCCGTGACGTCACCCATTCATCGCGCTCGTCAGCTTGGCGCCGCAAGGGCGGTCTCCATGGAGACGGCAAACACACACACACACACACACACACACACACACACACACACACACACACACACACACACACACACTCCACATACATACACAAACATACACAAACATACACAAGCCCGCACATTTCTGTGCAAATGTATTTATTACTTGTTAATTTTCATTTTAAATAAAAAGTAACAAAGTTTTGGTTTAAAAGTTCTGATAAAGCCACAAAGGTCCTAGGTCCTCATTCTCATATATATATATATATATATATATATATATATATATATATATATATATATATATATATATAATTTAAACATACATATATATGTTTAAAAAATTATGTCCTGCAAATAGAATATGCACATTTCTGTGAAAATTCATATTTATTTTTATTTTTAAATAAAAGATAAAAGGTTGATGCTTTTGATGTAGAGTACTGACAAAATGACAAAAATGTGATTTCTTTTTAAACCAAAAAGTTTAGCCACCCATCCACCCACACCTATTTTTTCTATGAGGACTCAGTGATGAGTTTTTTTTTATTAAAAAAAAAAAATACATTTTTAATTTAAAACTAAATTCCCATAAAAACATGCACATACATTTACTGTTTCTGTGAAATTTCATGCCACTTTATTTTTTTAAATAAAAAAGGTAAAAGAAAATTCTCTAAAAAATACTTGAGAATCTTTTTCAGCCATAAAATTTCAAAGTACTCATTCTCACCTTAAACCAGTCCAACACACACAGTGCAGACTGCTGAGCCTCACACACCTGCACTCTGCCATTGTGGCCGTAACCTGCTCAATGGACTTCCGAAGAACAGCGGAAGGAAAAAGGAAAACAGGTTTGAGGCGTGGCTTGGCGATGGAGGAATACAGTGCACACTACACCCACATTCCTCCAGTCTCCTCCTCTCTCTCTCTCTTTCTTACGATGGCTGAGAATATCAAGCTGCAAAGCAACAAAACATATCAAGCAAGTTGATAACACACATACAAACACACTGCAGTTACTAAGACGATACACACATTCACAACAACACATGCACCACTTCCTTTATTATAAGACAATATAAAAGAAGTGGTTTAAAATGAGAGAAAAGTACAAAATCTACACAATATGCAGAAAGTATACAAATAATAAATATAACATCAATATGTGAAGTGAGTACTGTAATTATGAAGTAATTTGAACTGAGCTGCGATGTGTCCAAGACAGCAGCAACAATGTTTAATTAGCACAGAACGGTTGTGATTGAGAATGAGGGGAGAGAGAGACAGGTAGAGAAAAAATAAAGGAGTAAGAGAGAGAGGGAGGGAGTAAATATAGAAGGAAAGAAATTGAGAGAAAGAGAGAGGAGAGAGAGAGGAAAGAGGTTACTATGAGAGAAATAGAGAGAGGGAAGGAGAGAGGGATATAAGAGAATAAGAAGGAGAAGGCGGAGAGAAAGGGGGAGAGAGGCCAAAGACAAAGGGGTGAGAGAAGAAAAGGAAGAAAGCGAGGGAAAGATGAATGGTAGGCGGGAGGTGAAAAAGTGAAGGAGGGAAGGAAAACATAGGGAGGAGAAAGGGGGAGAGAGGGATGGAGGGAGGAGGTAGTGTGGGGAGAGGGGTGGCTGGAGCCAGTGAGGTCTGGGAGGCGGACCCTCAGCATTGCCGTCGCTCTTTTGTTGTGCTGCAGGGGCCCCAAGCGCTTCCTCCACACTCCAACAATAACTCCACACAGCTGGGCCCTTTCAAGCCCTTTACAGCATGTCAGCGCAGAAGGAGGAGGAGGAGGAAAAAGCAGGAGGAGGAGGAGGAGAAGGAAGAGAAGGAGGATGAAAAATAGGAGGAGGAAGAGGAGGGTCAAAAGAAAAGTGAAACACATTAAACCCTGCTTCTAAATGAGAGAAGCGGTGAAGAGGGGAGGAGAGAGTGACGAGCAAGAAGATCTCTAGTGTTCAATTAGAAATATAAAATAAACCTCACAAACATGTATGACCAGGTAGCTGGTTCAGAAGACCACGGACCTATAAAGGTACCACTGAGGTACTCATGAGCAAGGTACCGTCTCCCAAAGCAGTCACAGCACTTGAACCTGCAACCTTGCAATCATGATGAAGATATCAAGATACAAAAGAGAGAGTAACTGATTGATCAGAAGGTTATGGGTTCAGTCCTGAACCAGTAAAAGATTACCTAAGGTACTCATGCAGGGCAATCAGAGGGTCCCAAGACCCGGAACCGGTAAAGGTACCAAGAGGTACCCATGAGCAAGGTACCGTCACCAAGCAGTGCTAACACACTCCAACAGTTGTGCAAAAAACTTTAGATGATTAAACAAGATAATGTGATACATCTGTAGAATTATAATATGTTTAAATAAGTTTACTTACGATTTGTACAGAATAATTTTAATAAATGTTGCATGGGCCAATTATCCTCTAAAATGATTTCTTAAAGAACAGTTAAACAATATGTAGAATATTGTGATTTACAAAACTGTAGAATATGATGATGATATAACATGCCACAGTTGTATAATAATTGAAGAAAAGTTAAGTGAATTATCCTCTAAAATTATCATAATATATTGTACAACTGTAGAATATTACATTATTTAAATGTCTTAAATACTTTATTATAGGTATCCAAGGCCCTGTTTGACCCCACGTCACCCTGCACAGTGCAGCAACACGCCTTCATTTCACTCCCTAAAAATCCAACACAAACCCCGGCGCTGCCGTTCAGGCGCCAAAACGTGTGTGGAATGTCCTTTCTTTCTGCTTATCGCTGGTTTCTGGTCGACGCCTCAGTCCGAGTTTCCTCCTGAGCTGCTCTTCTGGGCCTGATAAAGCGGGCGTTCCGAGAATAAACTTCCCCTGGTCCGTAGTCGGAGGAAGGAGTGTTAAAAGCAGAGGAAAGCTGACTGCAGCAGGACGGAGTGTGTGTGAAAGCTGACATCTTGCTCTGACTCTCAAGTTCTCAGGTCACGTTACAACCAGGGGTGGGTTTCTGATCTGTTTGATAAACGTTTTGAGGACGTTATGAGTGTTCCAATAAAAGTTTACTCTAAGTGGCAATGCTTAACAGTAATATTTGAACAAAACTGTTTTTGATGGACATTTTAGCGACTTTTTGATCAGAAGGTTGCCAGTTCGAATCCCAGACCGCTAAAGGTACCACTGAAGGTACTCATTAGCAAGGTCACCAAGCAGTGCAATCAGATGGTTGCTGGTTCAAGTCCCGGATCAATAAGGTGCAAACCAAATGCAGAGTTCACATGTGGTTGTGGTACACTGGGTGCTGTGCTGTGGTGTGTTCACAATGACAAATAATCACTTGCTTTCACTTTTATATACAGGTTCAATGAAGGTTGGTAAAAATCATTACAAATGATGCCCAAAACATTCAGCACAACATGGGAAATTTTTGTGGAATTTATGAACATTGAATAAAGGTTTAAATCATGTTATAAATGATGTCCAAACTGTTCAAAAACGCTTTGTGGACTATAATTTTACAAATGATGTTTAAAATGTTTAGCACATAAACATCAGATAGATGAACATTTTCAGGATTTTATGAACAATGTTTTGCAGAGCGTCAAAACCTATTTTATTCACTGTCATTTTGACCCTTAACCTCAACTTGCTGTAGGGAGACTGTCCCTAAAAAGTAGAAAATGGAAATGGTAGCGAGTGAGTGATTATTTGTCATTGTGAACACACCACAGCACACCACACAGTGCACCACAACCACAAATAATCACACACTGTGAATATACAACTGTAGAATTGAGAAAACCCAATAAGCCAATGTTTTTCCTGAAACATGCACCTGGCGAAATGTGGAGTAAAAGTGCATTTTAGCAGTGAATGTCAGAATCTTGGTGAAAACTGTGTGGGTTTGAAGAACAAATCTCTTCTTAAGATCAGATCAAATAACCTTTATTAGAAGACAATATAAAGGTGGTTTAAAATGAGGAGACAGTGGAACAGAACAAATCTACACAAAATGCAAAATGTATACAAATAACAAATATAACATCAACATGTGAGAGTGAACACCCTTAATTATACAGTCATTTGAACTGAATACTTGATTTGTATCCAAGACAGCCAGCAACAAACTGTTTAATTGGTACAGAAGCGGTGAGTAGGTAAGAGGCCCAGTCTTTAGAGAAACTGCAGCCGAGAGAGAGAATAAGACAGAAGAATGAAAAGAGTTGAGCTTAGCTGCAGGACGTATTTGTGTTGTTATTTCATGCCGATCATACCTGCTGTGCTGATAGCAGCACACAGAACAGGTGTGTGTGTGTGATGATGTGTGTGTGTGTGTGTGTAGGCCTGGGTGAGGAGGAGGGCAGGTGCAAAAAAGCCGGACCGCACACCCCTCCGGAGCGTGGGAATAACAGTGGGGAGAGGAAAAATATTAAAAGAAAATAATTTGCTAGACTGAGTGCAGTTCAGAACACTTGTGGCGCTTGTTCCAGTACTGCCCATTTGGTACACTTTAAATGAACTTTACGATTCAGATTGTATTTTGACAAAGTTGATTCCAAATAATACAATATTATAAAAATGTAGAATTAAAAATAGTATAATACCCTACAGTTATTTGATATTACTGCAGTTCCCACTAGTGGTAATGGACAAAGTTGATTTCAAACTGCAAAATTTCAAAATTACAGAATTTTATACAAGTATTCAGTAGCAGTCTCAGATTTTAAAACCTAAATACAAGAAAAGGAGCTTTTGTTAAAAATAATAAGTAATTTTGTGAATGACAAGAGAATTTGGTAGCTTGTCTTGCGTGCAGAATAGTGTTCCTTACTATTCTGTTGTTATTACTAACATACTTCAATAAATACGATCGCACCATAAATCAAATAAATGACCAATTAAAATCTTAAAATGGTTTGGGTCCAGAAGCAAGTATCATAAGCACTACACTAACTGTATTTGATTTGTCATATCCAGGTATACAAAACAGCCTAATAATGGCATTGATTTAAAATTTTTGCTTTGATAACAACATTTTAGGCAATAAGAACGCTTTCCAAATGATTAACACAGTGGTTTCCGTAATGAGCAACCATAATGCAACTCTGATTTCAATGTTCAAGTCTGACCTTTTTCTCCCAGTGAGCTGTTGAGTTTAAATCCATTTTTGTGCAAAAGAGCAATTTTGAAAATATGTTCAAAGTAGGTCAGAGAATATTAATACAGTATTGTTAATCTGTAATGTAAACTCATCACTTTTTAAAATGTGTATTAATCATATGAGCAAATTTTGTTCAGACCTCCACCTAAATGAAAGGTACACTAGGTGGCCAGACCCAATACGTTTTACACCACATGACAAATTAGTGGGAGATGAAAAAGCCTAAACCAACATTAAAGATGTTTATTCAGCATTTCTCTCTTAGATATCTATAATGAGGAATCAGCACTGGAAGCAGTTATCAACACTGATCTACATCATATCTTCAACAACAAACCACAGTGAACCTCCTCAAGACCAAACTCACCCAGAGATAAGAGCGGCTGTTAAACACCACACAACCGACCTGGAAACTCCTGATCAATGAAAAAATCACTTACAGTTTGGTTACATTTTAGAAATATGCCAGATGCAACATTCTGTGACACAAACGTACAAGACGGGGTCTCTTTACAGCGTGTTTATGTGCACACATGTGGCTGTGTCTGAAGGAGCAGAGCGGAGTAACCATAGTCGAGTAATGCTGTCGTTAGTTTGCAAGTGACAAGTTATCAAATCTGACACTAAACTGCATTTATAGTGATTGTGGTCTCGTGGTCTCCAAATAAATCCGAGTCCTCCATCCGAGTAAGACCGGTCTCCAAGTGATACAGCAGGAACAATTCTAGCTAATGAATCCTAACATGGTTTTAGCAGAAGTCACACATGGTGTTCTCCTTCACCTCCTCATTGCTTGATCAGGTTGCCGTGGGGTTCTAGCTTATTTGCAGCCTCGAGGCGAGTTACGCAGCGTCACTTTTTCCCCCCTCAACGTCCTGGCCTTCTAACAAAAGTCTTTTTAAGCGTTGTAACTCCAGCTTTTACTGCGAAGTGCTCACTGACAGGAACCCAGCACAGCTGTCTGCCTACTGCCCGTAACAATAAAGCAAGGTTTTTACAGGGGCGCTACAGATCAGAGGTTGTTGCTGCTGCAGCATGTTGTATCACTATTTGTTTCTCACAGATGAAAATATTCTTTTTAGTATTTTTGCAAAAAGGTTTTTCCTGCTTACAATACAAGCACAAATGCTAATAAAATATATTTTGACACATCCAAGTCAGCTGGAATGGATGGATAATTTGAAGTGACCCATTCATGAAGAAGCAGTGGGCAGCTTTTATTTTCGGCAGCACCCAGGGAGCAGTGCTGGGGACGGTACCTTGCCCATAGTACCTTTACCAGTTCGTTACTTCAAGTTTACTGTCATTTATGGTTTTAGCAGATGTTCTTATCCATTTTCCAATTTCAGAAAGCAACTTGGGGTTAAGGATCTCGCTCAGGGATGCAATGATGGTAGTGCTGGAGGTGGGATTCAAACCCACAATCTCTTGGACCATAACCAGTCTTAACCACTAGATCACCTGCCATCGACACTTTTCGATCCTGGGGCCAACGCCTAAACGTTACACTACCTATAGTGTGTACATATGCTGTAAACTCTCCAGGGTACAAGAGACACCAACAAATTCCTTGTGCATTAGTTAACATATGCAGTGCTTCTGTGGGGGCCAGGAGGAGGGGCGTCTGGATGAGGTGGGGTTTTGGGAGGTGGGTTGTTTTAGAATCTTGCGACACGGGGCCCGCTCTGTGTGTTTGTGGTGAGCAGCGATTAGGAATAATGAAATGCATTGTGCTCATCATTCAGGTCGGGGTCAGCGGAGCCGTGACCGAAATCGACACAGAGCCAGAGACAAGATCTGTGACATTACTCTTTTCCCCTGTCACTTCCACAGAAAAGAGCTCTGAATTAAAGAAGGGCAACATCAATACTGTGTTAACAGCAACATCAATAACTAAGTTCTCCGACAACCGCGGCCCTTGGTTTTAAAACTGCTACTGGTCAACAAAGGCTGCCAAAAAGCATGGATTAGAACACTGGTGTGGTGCACGTTGGTGTTGGAGAAGCTGAAAAACCTAGAAACTGCATTTCACAAAAACACCAATTAATGATGCTCAAGGTTTCATTAAAATGCATTGAAGTGAATGGGGAAAGAAGGAGGGATGATAAAAGCAAGAAAAAGACGAGTCTCTTGAATTGGATCAAGTTCAGTGAGGTGGTCTGAAGCGGCATAAGAACCGCGTTGACTGTCGTGTGGAAACAGGCCGAGGGAAGCTTTCCAGTCCCAAATCCCACGTGAATGGGTTCCTACACTGCTAACGCTAAAACAGTTTTGCTTGTTTTACTTTTTGCGCATAAACTTAGCATAACTTAAATCACAAAGGTACTTTTGAAACAAAGTCCCAAAGATAACAAAACTTGATCATTTCAGTCAAGTTAACTTAACAAACATTACCTTCATAGTAGTGTTCCAAACTTCAATTCTTTTTGCTCGTGGTTGAGCTCTCAGTGGCTTGTCTGAAGCAGTCTTGCGATGCATTTTGGGAGAAAATCGTCGTGCCAAACCCGCGAAGAAAAGAAGAGCATTTAAGCAAACAGCCCGAATTGTTTTTTGCATCATTTTTTACATTAGATAAATATGATTAATGTGTGCAATGTAATCACCTAGCTTTCACTAGCTTAGCGGTTAAACTTTGCTATGCTACATTTAAGCTGCTTCTCATTGTTAAACACCGATTGTTTTGCAGAATAAGACTCATCTGTGTCTAGTTGTGGTAATTCCATTATAATTGATAAATATTTGGTTAATGTTCAATATTTTATATCCAGATATAATATTTTATTTCCAAAAACTCATTTCAGCGAGGGAAGTGCTGACTCGCGTTTAGCAATAAATAATGATACCACCTTTCTACATGCTCTCGCTATTAAAAATGGAGAAAATTAATTAAAAATTAATAACTAAAAAGCTACTAAGCTACTAAAATGATGAGGTAAAAAAGTTGAAATCATGCAACAAAAAGTCATAATTATGAGGGTAGAAAGTCCTTAAAATTCAGAGAGAGTCATAATGACTTTCTGTTTTAGATACAAGCAACAAAAGAACAAACAAAGGCACATAGAATAAACAATATATAAATAGAATATAAATATACACTTTTTGACGCTAGAGGCAGAAGAGAGACAAAAAGGATGTGAGTACTGACCTCTACAATTATGTTTCTTGTGGTATGGCTAACTACTATATTAATCAATATTTTCATTGACTGTACCACTTTTTAGTCCTCAAAGTAGCTCATAAATTCTACAAACTATTTAACTCATCAATATGATAATCAAAGTAACTAAAGGTCACTAACTACTGGATAATTGCAGGGCAACTAGATTATCTGATGAACAAATGTTAAATCTGTACTGTAAACTGTAAAAAATCTCTAGTTAAAAAGAAAAATCCTGAAAAATTCCACAAGCCAGAACTCCAAGATTTGTTTCTCATGTTTAATAGTTGAAACTTGTCTAAGCTATGATAATAAACTTCTTTCAAAACCTTTTAAAATCATTTGAAATAATTGTAATTCAATATCCATGAAAAGAAGAAATAGTCATATTTTTTGGTAGTTGGAAACAATCATTATCATTGTTTTTTGTTGAAAAAAGACCAATTGTGGATCATTAAAGTGTCCGACTAATGCCTTCCATTCTTGTGCAACCAGAAAGTCACAGCAAGTGACTTGTGTCGAAGGATTAAACTGGAGAGGTTTTGCTTCTACTTGACTTCACTTGATGGGCGTCCTAGCTAATAATTGCCCCCTGAGGTTGGCTTTTACTTCTGTTACACCTGCTTTTATTTGCAGGTTGAAGCCGGTCACCCGGGGCTCTGCTGCTGGTGTCTGGCTGTGTTATCTATACACAGGAAGAACAAATCGATTATGAACTGCGTAAGGAGTGAACCGGAATCTAAAATGTGCCATTCTGAGTGCGCTGTGGAACTTGCACCAGTACAATCTGGCATCCGTCTGCGCTCTGGCAAAACACCGGCCCATCACTGTTGATATAAGTGATAAGTGAAAGTAGAAAATGGAAATGGTAGCAAGTGAGTGATTATTTGTCATTGTATACACCACAGCACAGCACACAGTGCACCACAACCACATGTGAGCTCTGTGTTTGACCCATCTGTGAAGGAGCAGTGGACAACCCAGCGCAAGGCTGAAGTGCCTGGGGAGCATGGGGCGTTACCTTGCTCATAGAGTGCCTCAGTGGTAAGTTGGTCTCAGATTTGAACCTGTGACACTGCAAGTCCGCAGAAGCCCAGACACCTGCAAATTACTCTACCATCTCTTATATAGTGAACATACTTACGTTTCCAGTATGGCAGCAGAAGCAGCAACAAGAAGACGAGTTGTGTGTTATGTGGAGATTGTGGGTGTGATGTGTTCAGCAGTATCCTAGTCTGATTGTATCTTTGTTAATGTTCATAATCTGGTGATGCTGCAGGGTACACCTCAACATGTTTAATCAAGATGTTGATGTGATAATGTACAATGTCCGTCACACACCCCACTTTTCAAGCCTTTCACTCAAATAAAAACACACATCACACTCATATGTTAATCAGTCAAGTTTTCTTTAAAATAGTGTTAAAATCTTGTCTCGTCTCATTCTCGTCAATGCGAGAAACTCTGGTCCATCTCATGTAGCATCATCTGCGTCTCATGTCATAATTAGAGTGTCTAATCCCATAGCTTTTTTGTCCAGTAATACTTGATGTTTGTGCTGTAGGACACTCTTAAAGCAAACAAAAACAAGATGCTAATATGAAACTCTCAAGTTATTTATCTGGTACACACCCATCGTTTACTATCACATGCAGCTGGTGAGGTTTTCTCGTCTTCACTTTTGGCATCGGCTACGCCCTGTAAGGAACTCATGAACAAGAGATAGGAAAGAGAGTCTGACTGAGGTGAAGTCGTTACATTCCTCCTCCAGGCTCTTATGTGAGTGTCTAAATTAGCTGCCATCTCAGTAGTGACACTACCCATTGCTACACAGGCAGCTATTAAGCGAAAGAGCTGCTTTATTATGAGAGAATACTTTTCCACTTCAGTGGCAATTGGCAGAGAAGTCGGAAAAAAAAAAACCATGAGAGGTCAAACTGCTTGGGGGTGGGGGTTGGGGTGAAGGATTTTAGAAGAACTTGGGGAAGTGGTAACGGCCTGAAGTAACAATGCAGGACAGTGTTAAAGCTTGTAGCAAATCTAATAGCGTTAACGTCTTCTGTGGTTTTTTGGGAGGGGGTATTGGGGGTAGTTTGGGATAATGTCACCTCCTGCGATCCCTAATGACCCTAGATACTGACTAAGCAAAGTTCTTGGTATTGAGGTAAAAGAGTGCATTAAAGTGTATATTTAAAATATCCCAGCACATAATAATGCACTAGCAGTAAACGTTTTTGCACACGTCACCACTTTTACAATTATTTTATAAACAGTTTGTTAAGTGTTACTTGTTAAGTTACAGAGCTCATTAAGTACCATAAAGTGATTTTTAAAAATCTTGTGCACACTAATTGTTTATCTTGTGTAAACAAGTTATTTATTTTGTGGGGAAATGCTATTCATCTTATTGGAACAAGTTATTATCTTGTGGGACTAAGTTATTATCACCCATATCTTGTGGAAACAAATTGTGGGATCAAGTTGGAATTTTGTCCACTAAAGTTATTTATCTCATGGGAGCAATGTGTTAACTTGTACACTCAAATTATTATTTATATTATTTTATATTTATATAATAATTCCATAAAAGTGTATTTATTTTGTACAGTCATTAATTTTTTGTAAACAAGTTATTATCTTGTGGAAACAAGTTGATTATCTTGTACCTTTGGTATATTGTAACATATTGATTAAACAATATTACATTAATATCTTATATATTTACAAAAGAAATCATTTGAGTGTATAAGATAACTTATTCTGGTGAGATTAACATATACATATATATAAATATATACACATAGTCTGGTGTGGTAGTAGCACGTTAGTTAATGTTTTATTCAGACAGTGACTTGTTGAACGCTCTGTGTGTGTGTGTGTGTGTGTGTGTGTGTGTGAAGAAAGCTCCATCACTCCAGGTAGTCTTCAAATTAGGCTGGCACTTTGTAAAGGGTGTGTGTGTGTGTGTTGGAGCTGAGCAGCTGTGCACAGCTGGGGGACGGTCTCCCGGCTTGGCCCTGTGACACAGGCCCAGTCAGGAACAGAGATTTAGGGTCCAACACCAGCCTGTAGCATCTGTCACCCACTCTGCAGAAGAGAAAGAGAGGAGGAGGAGGAGGAGGAGGGATGGCTCTGAATAAGAAGGGAAGAGAAAAGAGGCTGATAATGGTGAGAACGGGGAAGACCTGAATAACGCTGGGGAGGAAGAGACAAAGCAGGCAGAAACGGAGGGAAAAGTAATGGTGAGGGAGATGTAAATGTAGTGGAAAAACAACACTCATGTAATGATTCCAATCACCACAAAACACACACACACACGTATATAAAATGTACTGATACTTTTAATTATCTAATTATCCATCCATCCATATCTATATCTGTCTCTCTCACTGTCATTGTGAACACAGCACACCACACACGCCATCACAGCAAAATGTGAGCTCTGCATTTGACCCATCCGTGAAGGAGCAGTGGGCAGCTTGGGGATGGTACCTTTCTCATGAGTACCTCAGTGCTCCTGTGACCTTCCAACTCCCTAACTGCTACACTAGCAACTGGCCAATGTCATATAAATAATCTTATCAGGACCGGTCATCACCAATCCATAGAAATTGGGCAAATCACAGTCATATCTTTCAGGAGGGAGTCAGGTAAATACACAGATTCACACACTCTCCACTCACCTTTATCCGGCCTGACCTACATAGCTTACATATTTTACACATCATCCATTTACACAGCTGGGCACACACACACACACACACACACATACACGTACACACACACACACACACACACACACTCTAAAGTCATCAACGTGACCTGGTCTGACCTCCCTTAAGAGCTGTGACGGTGTCGTTCTCCTCTTGCACGCTGTTTAATATGTCACAATCAGCATTGGCTTGTAGCTAGCTAGAATTTAATAGCGCTACTAACTTTACTTCTTAACTAGCAAAACTACAGTACTGTGCAAAAGTTTTAGGCAGGTGTGAAAAAATGCTGTCAACAAAGAATGCTTTGAAAAATGGAAGTGTTAATCATTTATTTTCATCAATCAACAAAATGCAGTGAATGAACAAAAGAGAAATCTAAATCAAGTCAATATTTGGTGTGACCACCCTTTGCCTTTAAAACAGCATCAATTCTTCTAGGTACACTTGCACACAGTTTTTGAAGGAACTCGGCTGGTAGGTTGTTCCAAACATCTTGGCGAACTAACCATAGATCTTCTGTGGCTGCAGGCTTCCTCACATCCTTCTGTCTCTTCATGTAATCCCAGACACACTCGATGATGTTGAGATCAGGGCTCTGTGGGGGCCATACCATCACTTCCAGGACTTCTTGTGTACCAAACACCAACACCAAATATTGATTTGATTTAGATTTTTCTTTTGTTCGCTCACTTTGTATTTTGTAAATTGATAAAAATAATCATAATAAATTGATAATAATAATCAAAATAAACAATCATTATGTATATTTTTGAAAGCATTCTTTGTTTACAGCATTTTTTCACACCTGCCTAAAACTTTTGCACAGTACTATAGTTCTAAAATACTGTAGCTTTTCTAGTTAATAACTTCTTACAAACAGTGATGTAGTGTTACAAAACTCTGCTTCATTGCAAAATAATAACATAATTTTTTTTCCTTTACAAAGACAGCAGGTTTTGAATTGGCACAAGTGGCATCTGATGGGCTACCGTGCCCCATTGCATCACAGTGAACTTTTGGCAGCTGCCAGATGGAGTCAGAGGATGGAGTCCACCTCGGTGAAGATGGAAGCAAGAATCCATGTTTGTATTCATCAAAATGTATGACTCTAAAAGACCAAAAGAACAGAACTTTCACATTTGAGTGTAACTTACACAAGCCGAACATCACAACACTCTCTACTAAGGGTCGACCGACTGCCGGCCAGGTCGATTATGAGGGGGCGATATTAGGAATTTTATCAGTGCTGGTGTTTCATTTTGACCATCAGTGATATTAAGTAATTATGAGGTGCGCTATCGTCTCTCTGTGCCGTACAGCTGTAAATGAAACAGCAAACATGATGATAGCATTGTATTGCTACCTGCCTCACCTCGGGGTACAAACCCTCTCTGCCCTGGGCATTTTACCCCGGGGTCACTCTGGGGGATTCTACAGAGAGATCATCGTGAGAGAGAGAGGACACAAAAACAACAACAGAAAGTTCCCCCGCGTACTGCAGGGCAGAGCAACAGCAACAACAGGGGTCTGTTGTCACGGCGACGGTGCAGCCTCACCCTCTCACACCTGCACCTGCAGTCGACACTACCACTACCACTGCTATCTGTGTGTGTGTGTGTTCATGTATGTGAGGGGTTGTGAGGATCTGCTGTCTCCTAAACACACTTTGTGGGGACGCTGGGCCAGTGCACAAGAGGAGAAATGATTTTATAGAACATCTTCATATTTAATGTGAGAAACTGTACAATGTAAATATGTGTGTAGTCTTATGTACATCTCGACATTATGGGAGTCTATAGGAGAGTGTGCGTGTGTGTGTGTGTGGAACGGAGTCATCCTCACACCAGCTGGCAGCTGGTGCACTGTACACACACACACCCATATACACACGTATATACACAAATACACTCACAGCACACAAAGGCACAGATGGGCATGCACACACACACACACACACACAAGCTGACCACGGACAAATACACACACACACACACACACACACAAGCTGACCACGGACAAATACACACACACACACACACTGCATTCAAATACACACAGCATGCAAAAACACAGATGGTCACCTTCACACCATCACACATCAGAGTTGGAGAGAGAGAGAGTGGTAGAGAGGGTGACTGATGAAAAGAGAGAATTGGGCAAGAGAGGTAGAAAAAGAGAGAGACAGAGAGGAAGAGAAAGAAAGAAAGTGAAAGGGAGAGAAAGAGACAGGGTTAGTGGTAGATACAGAAAGAGAGCAAAAGAGAGAGAGAGAGAGAGAGAGAGAGAGAGAGAGAGTGGTAGTGAGAAAGACAGCTGCTGTAGAGAGGTAGAAGGAATGAGAGAGCTAGAAAAGGAGGGAGAAAGAGAGAGTTAAAGAGAGGTAGAGAGAGAGAGAGAGAGAGAGAGAGAGAGGGGAAGAGTGTCCTAATAAGGCATTGTCCTGCTGCATTGTGTCTCTCTAGACGGGAAGAACAACTCTTCAGGAATACAGACAGATTTAAGTAGTGACAGGATTCCTAAAAATAGATCCTCACAGATCCACACACACTCACAAATACACGCTCATACACACACACAATTACGCACACACACACACACACACACACTCACACACACTCACACACACACACACACACTCACAAATACACACTCATACACACAGACTCAAACACACACTCACACACACGCACTCACAAATACACACTCATACACACAGACTCACACTCACTCACACTCACAAATACACACTCAAACACACTCCGACCGAGACCAGCTGTTTCTAATGGGTTTTTCCCCGTAATGCTCCGAGTTTGGGTTCAACTCCCACCAGAGTCAAGAGTGTGAGAATCACTAACATGAACCGAGAGAGAGTGATGGAGATAGAGAGATGGAGAAAGAGAAAAACAGATAGAGGTGGAAGAGAGAAAGAAAGAGGGGAGACAGAGAGTAAGAGGCAGAGAGAGGGAAAGAGACTGAAGAAGGTGTGAAAGAAAAAAGTGGAGAGAGAGAGGGAGGGAGAGAGAGAGATAATGTTAGAGAGAAAAAAGAGGGATAGAGAGTCAGGTAGAATGAGGGAGTGAGGAAAGGTGTGGGTGTGAGGGAGTGGTAGAGACAGGGAACGAACACCGAAGAGAGATAGAAGTGGAGAGAAAGGGAGATGTAGAGAGACAGACAGAGAGAGAAGAAGAAGAAGAGAGAGAGAGAAGAGAGAGAATCACCTAAACAGACAAAGCCGAGTGAGACACAACACACACCAAACCTATTAGACCAAACACACACACACACAAAGAACACCTGCATCGAGAATGACACACACACAGACACACACACACACTCACTCAGTATGGCAGCTGTATGGTGGGTATATGTAACTCTGTGCTGTCATTGTTGTCACATCTTTCCGTCTTTTGAATAACTGCACACACACGTTCTTCCTGTTAAGAGTACGGCAGGTGTGTGTGTGTGTGTGTGTGACGCATGCTACTCATCAGAGTTGTGTGAGTCACTCCACTCGTTTATGCAGACTGAGCATGAACTCCACACACACACATCATCAATACACCATTCATCATGTACTGCCACCTGTACAATCTATTGTTGTCTTTTACTGTCACCAGTGTGAACCTCGTCATCACTTTGGGAAGTAGAGGAACTTCAGAAGTGGCATCAGGTTTCAATCAAAGCAGAGCAGTGAGTAGCGTAATGGTTAGGGTTATGGGTGAGAATTGAAAACTGGGTCCGACTCAGAACCGCTTCAAACAGATAAGTACTCCTCCAACGTTATGGATTCTTCTTAACGATTCTCTCATTTTCCAACACGAAGTTTTGTGTCACGGTTCATTACGTCACACTCTCTGCAACTTGACCTTCAGCCACGAGGAATCATGAGCATAAATGATATTATTTACAATGTAAACACACATGCTGCATCTGTTAGCGCTCACGACTCTCACAGGGAGGTCCAACATTCACTAAAACCTTCCAGTTCAGTTAAATCTTCCCATTTATTACAGACAAAACTTATATTTTAGCTGATAAATAACAACAACCACCAGTGTTCTACTCACAGTACAGACATTTACTTGATATTTATTTATTCCCGACGCGCATCCACTGATGTACTTCTCTACCAGAAATGAGTCAAAAATGAGTTATAGGCCAAAATCAGTCCAAATGCTCAAAAATTATTAAAACTTCAGTATTGTTTTATTTTCCATTTATCAGAAATTTTTTATTCCATTCTATAATGTGAGTAAAAAGTAAATATAGAAAAATGCATTCTTTATCAAATAATTTTAGTCTATATCCAGATGGATTCACACCTTGTTTGAATTTTTATAAAAACTGTTCTACCTTCATTGTCTCAGCACCAACTACCACAGCAAGTAGCTTGTATGTGACATCGCACTCAATAAACTTTTCTCATTTAAATTCTGATAGAAAACTACTGTAAACAAGTAATAAATGTGTTGTGAGAACGTGGGATTGAAAGTGTTTACGGTGGGGGCTCTGCAGGCCGTGGGAGGGGTTTACTGGACCACATTCTGGGAAAATCCACAGAAAATGGAATTGTTCAAAACTCTTCAGCCTTTTCTCCCACACCGAGACACTGAGAAACTGAGAGAGAAGAAAAGAGAGAGAACATTCCTCCCTCAACTAGCCTCCCTTCTTCTGCTCTGCACTTTCATTTCACATAGAAAAACAGATGCAGACCCTTCAACAGATGGCAAAGCCCCCTGAATGACACAAAACACACACACACACACACAAACGAGAGAGGCCTGGGGATAAATAGAGGACAGGGGTGAACTAGAGAAGGGGGTGAAGACACGGCCAAGAGTGAGAGAGAGAAGGGTGAGAGAAAGGGAAAGTGAGAGAGTAAAAATTAGAAAGTTGGAGAGAGGGAAAGATATGGAGAGTGTGCGAGAGAGAAAATGTCACAAAGAGAATGAAAGTAAGGAAAGGAGGGTAGAGAGAGAGAGAGAGAGAGAGAGAAAGAGAGAGAAAGAGAAAGAGAGAGAAAGAGACAGTATGAGAAGTAGAGAGAGAGGGATAGAAAGTGAGACAGAGAGAGAGGGAAAGAGATTGAGGAAGTGAGAGAAAGTGAGTTGGAAAGTGAGTCAGTGAGCAAGAGAGAGAGAGAGAGAGAGAGAGAGAGAAGGAGAGAGAGAGAGAAAAGAAAGAGAGAGACTGTGTCCTCATTGTGCTGCACTTTCTGAACTTTCTCAGTCAGATGTTGGAAGCTCCTTCAAATGCTAATGCCAGTCCTTTCTCTCTCTCTTTTCTCTCACTCTTTCAGTGCGGCTCTCATTCTTTCCCTCGTTCTCTCTCTCCTGCTCTCTTTTAGCGTGACAAAGTTGGGAACCGTGTGGATGTGAACTCACTGGCATTGTGTTGGGAGAGCGCAGGCATTCCCCAAAGCATTCCAAACTGATCGTTCCTTTAAAATCAACCAGAATGAAACTGTGAATAACGAGTCATTTCCTGCTCCACACTGAAATTAAATATGCAAAAACACTCGTACACACTCCTGCTCGGAATTTAATTATCAGCATGTGGTGTGACCTGGAAGTGAGTACACTCTACATCTATCCATCCATCCATCTAGTTGTCTTTCCGTCATCCATCCATCCATCCATACTTTAATTGGTGCCGCCTCTTTCATTAAAACAGATGATCAAGGAGACACAGTGACTACTGAGATTAGGACACATTCTCTCTCTCCTTCTCCCTCCATCTCTCAGACGCACCAGTGTGTGCCTTAAATATAAAAATGCTTTGCATATTTGTGGAATTAAATCCAATATTCCCCTTGAGAAAGCGGCCATGAGAAAGGAGAGCTGGGAAAGGAGGAGGAGGAGGAGGACAGGAGCGAGTGAGAGGGAGGGATGGAGGGAGGTAGGGACGAGCAGCAGCAGCAGTAATAATGAAGCAGTAATGAGACTGTGTAATCACCTGGTGTTCATCACTGGGCCTTCTACAGATTTATTGATCTTGGATATTTCTTTTTTCTTGTCGATTGCGTCTCTCTTTTCCTCTTCTTCCCATTCTTCATCCCCGTTAAGGAGAACCGTGCAGTTATTTTTCTTGTGGTTTCTGATGTGAGCGTCCCGTCCTGGTGAGGAGGGTGAATGGGACGTGGTGTTTAGCAGCTTTCTTCCACTGTCCTGCTTCTCCTTCTTTTCTTACTATTACCATTAACACAAAAGCACACGCTGCGTTTCCCATCAGGCCTGGGCATCGATAATAATCTCACTACTAATAACATCATAACGGAGAGAGAGAGAGAGAGAGAGAGAGGAATGATGATGATGAAGCTGATGATGATGGGGATGGTGGCGGTGAGGATGATGACTGATGATGAAGATGATGAAGATGAGGATGAGGAGGCTGAAGAAAATGATGAGGACGATGACTGATGAAAATGATATTGATGATGATGATGAAGATGATATTGATGAGGAGGAGGATCACTGATGATGAAGATGAAGACAATGATGATGATGATGATGATGATGATGATGAAGATATTGATGAGGAGGAGGATGACTGATGATGAAGATGACGATGATGATGATGATGAAGATGAGTAGAATGATGATGATGATGATGATGATGATGATGAAGATTATATTGATGAGGAGGGTGATGACTGATGATGAAGATGATGAGGAGGCTGATGAAAATGATGAGGACGATGACTGATGAAGATGATAATGATGATGATGATATTGATGAGGAGGATGATCACTGATGATGATGATGATGATGATGATATTGATGAGGAGGAGGATGACTGATGATGAAGATGATGATGATGATGATGATGATGATATTGATGAGGAAGAGGAAGAGGATGAGTGATGATGATGATGATGATGATGATGATGAAGATGATGATGATGAAGAGGATGATATTGATGAGGAGGAGGATGACTGATGATGATGATGATGATGATGATGAAGATGATGATGATGAAGATGATGATGATGATGATGATGATGAAGATGAAGATGATTATGATGAGGAGTAGGATGATGATGATAATGACGGTGATAAGAATGAACACTGATGATGAAGATGATAAGGATGATGATGATGATAATGACGGTGATAAGAATGAACACTGATGATGAAGATGATAAGGATGATGATGATGATAATGAGGAGGAGCAGGAGGAGGATGATGTTGATAATGAGGAGGAGGAGGATGGCTGTTTCCTGTTTTGGGGTTCCTGGAGAAATGTTAATGCCTCTAATGGTGAACAAACAGAAGCTGATGCCCCATTTACCCCCCACCTCCATCTCCTCCTCTCACACTTCCACTTCCACTCACTCCCCCTCTCTCCCTTCATCATGCTGGCTTCTCACTGCGGCAAAGAGAGGGAGAGAGAGGATGTAACATCTCCATGGAGCTCTTTAGGTAATGTAGTTCTTCCTCCTCCCACCATTCATGACTTACTATCAAATAATGAAGGGAACAGAGTAAATGCTGCGTAACTTGAAGCAGAAGACGGAGAAGATAAAAAAATAATGAAGAACAAAATGATTTCTATGTAAAAGCAAGAAGAAGATGGTGATGAACATGAAGGAGAAGAAATAATGTGGGGAACAAGATGTAGGGAAGAAGGAGAAGGAGATGGTGATGAACATGAAGGAGAAGAAATAATGAGGAGAACTAGGTGAGAGAGAGAGAGAGAGAGAGAGGGAGAGGGAGGGTGGGAAAAGTGTGGGTAGTATGGAGTCGGCTGGTCAGACTGGAGTCTGTGGTAAATACCAAAAACATTGGCAAAAACCACGAGAGAGAAGCCTCAGTGCCAGTCTGTCGTAACAAGGAGTGTGTGTGTGTGTGTTCGGAATATACCTCAACCAAGTCATTAAATGCTGACAGGGCTGCCACTGCCCCCCTCGCTGCCCTCCCACTGCAGACCCGCTGGAGCCGAACTGCCCCCATCCTGCCCCACCCGGCCATCGCCCATTCTACACTCCATTTCCTGTGGGCGACGCTTCACTTCCTGTGGGCTCACTGCAGCTGCCTGCCTGAAAATGGGCAACCTATATCTAACCTCTCTCTCTCTCACACACACACACACACAACTGTGCATTGCTATCTTTGTGAGGTCCTTCCTCCGACTCCCATCATGACTAGATGTGAATAATACTACTCCTAACCCTAACCTCAGTAACCAAAAGAAAAACTTTGACCTCTTTCTTAAATAAAACATGGACATCTTCTGTAAAATCATTCTTCATTATGGGGACCAGTCCTCACAAAAACAAAATGTCCCCACAAACCATAACTACAAACCTAATCAGACTTTTTCCTATTTTTTCAGGGACAGTCTGGTCCTTACCACCCACTAAACACAAGAACACACACACACACACACACACACACACTTGCATTTTCCCTCCTCCTCCTTTTCTCTTATTTTCGCTGGTGTATTTTGGGTGCTGCTGTTTTTAACCTGCACAATTACATGTTTGTTTGTGTGTTTATGGCCAACAAGTTCCCGGCTGCTATTAAATATATCTAAGATGCAAACGGCCTCGGAAGTGCGCTGCTGTCGTCTTCCTTAAATGGCTGTTTGATTTTAACCTCACAATTATAAAGATCTAACCCTCTTCATGGTTACGCTGCATATTGAAGACTTCATAGAATGTCCTTAGAAACGTCGCTCTTTGTGAAGCTCTGACACGATCTGACAGTAAGAAGTTGCACTGGTGTGTAGTAGTTATAGTCAAGACCACGTAAACTGAGACCAAGATTCCTGACCGAGACCAGACTGTGTCACCCCTGAAACAAGACCAAGACTCTGAAGGGCCGAGACCGAGATGAGACCGAGACCAGGGCGGGTCGAGACGGAGACTGGACCATTGCACGTTTTATGCCACATGACCAATAAGTGGAACATGAAAAGCCTAAGCAGCTCTCAAAAAGAGCTGAACAAAGCAAACAACATGCACTAAGCAACATCAAACATGTTCAGTGTTTCTCCTTTACATATCTATAAACCAACGACCTCTCGGTCCAGAGGTGAGTATCCTAACCACAAGACCACCAGCATCATGACTCGAAACGGCGATCATGTGGTCAACTCCCTAACCGTTACACTACCAACTGCCCCACTTGACTTAAAGTATTAAAAGTATTTTGCTGGTAGCAGTAAATGTTAGAGATTACAAGATTTTTTGACAGTTTTTAAGTGCATTAATTTTCTCTTTTTCTCTTTTATGTTTTGTATATCCAATAATTTAAGATTTTTGCATTCTTGTGGCCAGGAATTTTGTAATTTCTTAGCCCCAATTTCACATTAAAAGGCAGAAAAATAATTATAAAACTATGCAAATGAGTGCATTCTGTACAACAGCTACTCACATTATAGTTATCAACCATTTGTTCACTATAAACTACTATTTCTTGGTCTAAATGAACAATTTACCTGCTCACACCACCTGACTAAAATAAGCACGTCCTGTCATTGATCCACGTGATGTCTTCATAACTCCCAAAATAAGTCTTGTTCAGGAACATACACACTCTCTCCCACACACACACACACACACCTGGTCCAAACAAGCCAAAGTAACTGAGATCAATCATCTCACAATAGCGCACCTGGATTCCACCATCCCTTCCTCTGCTGTCCACATCCTGTAGGTTTGTCTCTCACACACACACACACAGTTCTGATTCACACACTTCTGCCCCTACACCAGCCGAATCCAAGTGTGTGTAACACGGCTCTCGCCCGAAGCTAATACAGGAGCAGAGGGAGAGATAAACCAGTTCAAAAAGGCCAACAGGAAGACAGTTACTGCTCTTCAAAAGACAAAAACCACAACACACTCATCCCTCTGCCACCACCATCCCTCCATCCGCCCAAAATACAGGTACACAACATCAACACACACACACACACACACACATACACACACATACACACACAGACTCACACTTCTCACGTCACCTGTGACACCTGTGAGTTTGTTTCACTTTTATCAAAAGGATTTGCTCAGTAAAACTTGAATGTGTCAGGAATGAAAAATTTAAAAAGAAAAATTCCATTGTCATTGTAAATAAGAAAGTCTTAAATCTGGTAAAAACCTGGTAAAATCTTTATATATATATAAACACACACAATGGGTAACCAAAAACAATTCATTAACCTTTTTTTCCTTTTGGAAACAAGTATTGAAAAACAGACACGTTTTTGGGTTTAGTTTTTGATGTTAATTTGAAAAACAAATGAACAAATGTTGGAATGTTCTTACAGTCTTACAGCACGACATGGAGAATTGGAAAATGACTCTGCGTTTGTTTTTTCATCTTTGTTTTAGAAACAGACACTGACAAAGATGCATGCTTTCTGGGGTTTGGTTTTTATTTGCAAATAAAACACAAAAATACGAGAATATAAATAAGCATTGAAATTTAATCTGTGTATCACTAGTTCATTAATTTTTCATTTCCAAAACCAAAATAAAAATGTGAAATGTGAAAAATGAATGAATGATACACAGATTAGATTAGATTAGATAAATACTTTTTTCATTTTGTTTTTTGAAACAAATATAAACACAAGTTGTTTTTTATATTTTGCATTTTTGTTTTTATTGTGAAAAATGAAGAGCTAATTGATACATGGTTTCTACTCATAATTCATCTTTTCATCTCAATTTTGAAGGAAATATTGAGAAAAATGCAGTTTTGGTGTTTAGCTTTAATGTGGGATAGTAGGTGGATGATTTTCTGAGTTTCCTGCATGACAGCTGCTGTGTGTCCAGCTCGGGACAGGAAGTGGCACATTCCAGCAGCAGCAGCAGGACAGGAAGCTGGTCAGCAGTGACACGTCAAGTTCTAATCTCTTCTGACTTGATTGTTCGCTCACTTTGCTGCAGTCAGCCACAGCGGAAACCACAGAAACATAACACAACAGCAAATTTTTCACTTACACATTATTTATTTATTTATTCATTCATTCATTCATTCATTCATTCATTCATTCATTCATTCATTCATTTTTGAGCCATGAACCGAGCTGTGTTTTGTCTGAGCTTTGACACAACACACATATTCAACATTCAGTATGTAAAATTTTGAATTACAAAATTGAGGTTTTAGATTAGTAGTAGGACAGAACAATTAGAGAGAGAGAGGGAGAGAGAGCACACATTCAGACACTAAATAAAGAAGAAAACATTGTGGTCTTGAAATAGTTTAACATCTATTTTCTGCCCCAAAAACCTCCTTATCCCTTCATCCGCTGCCTGGGAACATGCTTTCTGCAGCTGTGTCACTCTCTCTCTCTCTCTCTCTCTCACACACACTCGTCCACAGCTGGCCAGACGTGCTGGAGCCGGGCAGGGCGGTGTGCTCGAGCCCCAACCTCCTACACACACACAGACACATACACACAAACCCACAAACCTCCAGGTGTGTGTGAATATATGATAATAAGGGAATGACAAATACAAAAGTCCATATTTGAATGTCAGTTTTAAATGTTAAATGCTAAATTCGTTCTTATGAAAGTTAAGACTTTCAAATAGTAAAAATCTGGAAGTGATTCGCAACAGAGTGATTATGAAATGTGTAGCGACAATACCCTTCTAAAACAACAATGATCACAAGCAACTTTATCAGAGAAAATCAAAACATCAATTTCTGGCCAAATTCCAGTGTTGAGAGTAACATGTTACAAAAGTAACACGATTACAGTAATGTATCAGTTTTTGCTGTAACGCGGTAGTGTAAGGCTTTACTAATACATGTTCAGTAATGTTATGCTCATTACATATTTCAATAACACCCGTTACAACACACTTCTCACCCCATATTTAGTGCTCTTTAGTTTTTATAAAAACTAACACCACGAGAGCTTTGTCACAAGAGTAAAATGTTGTGAGTAAGAAGAGTTATTTCCTACAGAGTGTATGTCTACAGTCATTATGCTGCACCACATCACCCTCCACTGGATGTAGAATCAACTGCAGTAAACTACATTTTACCATTTTACTATGTCCTACTTCCACACTTATTCTGGTGAAAGTAACTCAAACGTAATGCAGGAGTCGTGCAACACATTACAATTCAGATACAGTCATATTGTAACCAAACCATTTACTTTGAAATAACACTAACTAGTCATCTAGAATCTAGTACAGTTTGGACGTTACTTGTCCAATGCTGCAAAATTCAACAACTTTTACCTGTTTTTGAAATTACACAAAGTGGGCTAAATGGAAACTTCACTGGTCACCTCATCAATGATAATTTGCTCCAGATAATTTTAAAATAAGTTTTAGTTTTAACAAGGTATTGTAGCTACAAGTTTACAGTAGTGAACAACACAATATTTTCTTTATTGCAAAAAGTTGTTGAAATTTTTCTGGAGCAAAGCTTCTTTTGATTCCTAATGCAACTGTGAATGAACTGAGAAAAGTCAACATATTCACAGTGAAAATTACAAAATTAATACCTGAATTATTAGGGTCTTGTTGTGGAAATATTGCTGAACACAATATAGGTCTGTGTGTTAAATTTGTATAAGATTATATTTATGTTTACAGCATCCGGTTATCCAGAGCAACCTCCATTTCCCTAACTTCATGAACTGTCTCCCTGCAGCAACTTGGGGTTAAGGGCCTTGCTCAGGAACTCAATGATGGTAGTGCTGGAGGTAGGATTCAAACCCACAACCTCTTGGTCCAGAGGCGAGGATCCCAGCCACTAGTCCACCACAACCTCACATAGATCACACACACTTGTACTACTATCTTTATGAGCTCCTTCCATTGATTTCCATAATTCGTTCATTCATTATTCAAACTGCTTAATCCCGATCAGCGTTGTGGGGACTGGAGCCTATCCAGGGACTGGGACGTGAGGCAGAAACCAACACACTGCAGGGCACAAACTCACACACCTAGAGGGAGTCACCAAGCACCACCAATGGGGCAGTTGATAGTGTAACAGGTATTCACCCCGTAATCAGAAGGTCACCGGTTTGGATCCCAGGGTCGGTAAAGGTACCACTGAGGTACTCATGAGCAAGGTCCCGTCCCCAAGCACTGCTCCCCCCATGTCAGCTGGCCACTGCTCCTTCACGGATGGGTCAAATGCAGAGCTCACATGTGGTTGTGGTGAACTGTGTGCTGTGCTGTGTTCACAATCACAAATAATCACTCACTTTGCCTTAAATAAATAACAACCTTTTACCTCATTTTTCTGCCTCATTCGCTCCTCACGGGGAGCAGTCCTCACAAACCACAACGTCCCCACAAACCGTAAAACACGAACAAATCATATTTATGGGGGACTACCAGGTTTTCACAAACCTCCTAAATACATGAACACACACACACTGAGTGCTCCAGGGTCAGCAGGATCCATTAGCGGTCAGAGTGTTAACTAATAGCCGCGACTGTGCACTAATGAGGAACGACAGAGCAGGAGAGCGAGAGAGAGAGACATGGACGAGTGTGTGGATGAGGAGAACACACTCACACTCCACTGACTAAACCCTGTCAGGTCAAAGTTCACCACTAGGGTCAGACACCGCCGCCAGGAAGTCTGCTCTCCCTCAGGGGACACACACTCTTACACACACTCACACATACAACACACACACATGCCAATGAACACACACACTCAACAATCACACTTTCATGTTCTCTCCATTTCCCCTTTTCTTCACCCATCTCCTCCCCTCCATCTCTCTCGCTCTCTGCAGTGCTGTATTATGGAGAGTGTGTGGCGTCTCTCAGTCGGTGTGTTTTGCAGTTTTTCGGGCAGCAGGATTTTTGTGGTGACTTCGCCCGCCTCTCGCTGCTTCCCACGGGATCCTCCCAAGCCACACCGAGACGAGTCGAGTTGAGTCGAGTTGAGCCGAGTCGAGCACATCTGGAGTCTAGACTGAGTGTCTCTCCGGCGAAGCGCTCGGCCCCGAACCTCTGTTTGCATAGCTGCGTGTGTTTCATTACAATTAGAGTGGCCCTTTATTTCAGCCTCCTCACCGTCCCCTCACACACACAAACACACACACATACACACACATACACACACACAAACACATACACACTTATACACACACACACAAACACATACACACTCATACACACACACACATACCCCCACACTCATACACACACACTCAAACACACACACACACACTCACACACACACACACCCACACCCATACACACACACACACACACACACACCCCCACACACTCATACACACACACACACACACACTCTCACTTCATCTTCCTATCTTCCATTGACTCCCATAATGATGTAATGATATAATGTATGTCAAATTATGTAGTGTAATACTACAGATTTTATGTTTCTCAAATAAAACATGAACTACTTCCATAAAATCATCTTTTCTCATGACGTCCGGCTGTCATAAAGCATAAAAATGGAAAATCACAGAAAATCCTATCTTTCAGGCCCCATCCACACGGGTGTTGGAATCTTGGATAAATGACTTGGATTGACTTCAGTGAGGTGTTACATTGGCGTTGGTTTGACGTTGTTTAACACCCACCTGCAGCCCAGTGTGTAGTTTGGTGTTTTTACCTGTGGGCGCAGTAATCAGGCTGTCCAAAGTGTTTACCTGTGGCTGGTCTTTGTGGATAGTTCTACACTGAGTTGGTGTAAAATGGCTCCCTGTGCTTCATTAAAACTGAGCCTCCACTTTCTTCTGTTAAAACTCCTACTGATACAACCACGTAGACGAGGGAAGAGGAAACGTCGCCGCCGATACTGACTTCACCCAAACACTCACTGTGTTCTGCTAAAGAGATGTCCCATAGCACTGCTCTCTGCTCCATGTCCTGCACCAGCTGGGCTGCAGCCATCTCCTCGCACATTTCCAAAACACACTTTCTTCTGCATTCCAGAAATCATATCAGAATTTTGGAATCATGGGACATATTCAGTCCTCCAGAATGTCAACCCATCGCCATGTAAACACGATAGGCACGTTTTCTTTGCGTTCGTTGGGATTTCGGCAAGAAACCGATGACCAGAAAACGTTGGATGCGGCGTTTATTTGACATCCTCCAAATGGGCAACTGACTGATCGCAGGTCATGAACGCCCGTGTGGACGCTATGATTCACTTCAATGAGCAAAAAATGGTCGGCACTCAATCCGTGCTCAACTGATGCCACCATTGCCATAAAAACGCCTGATTCAGGTCCTCACTAAGCCCGTAAATACATGAACACTCACACTTACACTTGTATTATTATCTTTGTGAGGTCCTTCTATTGACTCCCATCATGACTAGATGTAAATAGCCCTACACCTAACCCTTGACGTAACTATCAGCAAGTATTAGCAAATCTTAAAACATGAAAATTTTACATAAAATCTTTTTTCCTCATAGGGTCCGGTCCTCACAAACCACAATGTCCTCATAAACCCATAAAAATGAACAAATCATAGATTTTCCTCTGTTTTAGAGGACAACCAGGTCCTCACAAACCCCTAAAAACACAAACACACGCAGTACAGAGAGAGAGAGTGCAGTCATCTAAAACACATGTGGGACGTTTGGGAGGATAATTATTATTCCAAAAGCAGCCTGGCGCCAGTTTTAACGTCCACCCTAGACAGCAAAATAATCTGTACAGCAAATCTCTCTCTCTCTCTCTATATATATATCTTCTGTCCATTCTTTCATTCCTAGAAAGGTCGTTTTCCCACACGCACTCCTCTTATCATGGCTGTTATGACAGTCATAAGCCATCACGTTCCCTCTCTCCGTCTCATTAATCTCAGCTGCGCTTCCATCAGTGAGGCCTTCGGACGTGACGCTGCGCAAACAGCCGCCGGAGCAAAGAAAATAAAGAGAGAAAATCATTTAGAAGTGAGCGATTGCCGGGAAAATAAGTTTCCAGTCGGATCAGATGAGACCATGCACTCTCTCGACATCAACTACACACACACACAATGCTTATTTGCTTTAGTGTGTGACTTTCTGAGTGTGATTCTCTCACGGCTAGTAAACGTCATCACGTCTGGGCCTGTTTGTGTTTTTAGCATAAATTATGATCAGTTAAATGAGTTGTTTCAGCACATGGTAGACATCACATTTAGCAGGATTTTCAAGCTGATACTTGGAACTTGCATCAGATTTACGAATCGCTCTTCCATCCAAAAATCGGATCAAATTAATTTACTTGAAACAAATAGATCAAAAAGAGAAATAAATTCAGATCCGTAGAAATCAAAATTCATGATTTATTTCACTTTATGGGCCTTATGCGCAACATTAGCTCCGTGTTGGATAAACAGGTGACTCCCCTCCCGGCGTGACGTCACTATTGGGAATAGCAACTTTGCTGATAGCGGGAAACCTGTCTGATTTACGTCAGTTATGTAGTTATCAAACTGTTACTGACCTCACGCACATTCGGTGTAAAAGACAGGTCCAAGACCATAGTTGTAGGTTGAATACTGCATCCTAATTTTCTCTCTTTCTGCTCCTAGTTTAAAGTGTATATTTTATATTCTATTTATACATGGTTTATTCTATGTGCTCTATTTGTTCTTTGTTCCCTGTTCTTTGATGTTTGCACTGTTAAAACTGGAGCCACGTCGTCTCGTCTCTATGTTCATCTGTACAGTATATAGCAGAGATGACAATAAAGATTACTTTGACTTTGACTTTAGTTTGTCACGATCAACCAAGTACACCTTAACTAATCCTAGCTGCAGACTGGTTTATTCAGCGTAAGAGTACGTTTGAGTGAGTGTAGTGTAGTGATATAGTAAGTTTACCTCATCAAGTTAGCCTGCTAAAGCTAACTAATGGCTAGGCTGGTGTTATTGAGCATCCATTTCATTGGGTTTGTTCTGACTTTTGATGAACGTGTTTTCACTCATTTTCCACTAAAGACAGGACTACTATATTTCATCGTTCTCCACGATTGTGAAAAAAATACTACGTTAGTTTTAGTTCTAGTAATGCTGAAGAGGTTAAGACATGCTACGCTCCACATTAGTGCTGTCTGAAAGCCTCTTACACTACAGTGTTCCTGCATGATGACCGTGGAAAGGGACTTGTACTATCTTAATATTCTACAGCGACAGAGGAATATACTTTCAATGTGAATGTGATTCATCTAAACATCATCTAAACATCAATATCTGTCCTTTATCCACCTCAAACTAGACTTCACCAAGGAGGTACCACCTCTCTCTCTCCCGCTCTCTCTGAGTTCATTTGTGTATGTGTCCCCTTAATTGCCCCCTTTCCTCATTGTAGGGAGTTCCGGAACCTTCCGGAGCTGTCGGATGTGATTGTCCGTCAGGGCTGAGCGGAGACACCCTGCAGGCCGGAACCGGAACCAACAGAACAGTGAAACCAACAGAGGACTCTCTGTGTGTGTGTGTGTCTGTGTATGAGAGAGAGGGAGTGAGAGTTTCCAAAAGAGAGATCTGGATTCCGTCAGACTAACCAGCAATGACTCACACATTAAAGCACAGTAGCACAATTGTGACATAACACTGTGTGTGTGTGTGTGAGTGTAGGGGTATGTGTGTGTGTGTATGAGTGTGGGGGTATGTATTTATCGCATTGTGGGGACCTTTTTGTCCCCTAAAATGACTTTTATCTGTATTTTTGGGCTTTGTGGGGACATTTGAGAGGTCCCCATGAGGAAAAACGACTTTATAGAAAATGTGTTTGTTTTATTTGAGAAAAGATGTGCTTTTGGTTACTAAGTTTAAAGTTAGGGTTAGGATTAGGTGTAGGTGTAAAATTATGTACTTTAGTCATTATGGGAGTCTATCGAAGGATCTCACAAAGATAGTAATACAGAGACTGTGTGTGTGTGTGTGTGTGTGTGTATGTGTGTGTGTGTGTGTGTGTGTGCCTCTTGAGTGAGTGTCAGTGTTGGAGAGTAGCTAAATAAAATGAACAATGCTACTAACTTAATAGATGAAGAGATAAAGAGAGCGAGAGAGAGAGGGAGGGGAAGAGTGAAGAAAGAAAGGAGGCAGATGAACTGAAAGAATGAGAGAGAAAGTGAGAGATGGGTAGAGAGAGAGATGGCAAGAGAAGAGGAGAGAGAGAAAGAAAGAGATGGAAAGCGAGGACGTGAGAGATGAGGAAACAAAAAGAGTGAGAAACAGAGAGAGAGATGAACTGAAGGATGGAGGAGACAGAGAGAAGGAGAGTGATGTGGAGAGTCAGAGCAAGAGAGGTGGGGAATGGAAGAGTGAGAGAGAATAAGAGAGAGAGATGGAGCAAAAGAATGAGAGAGAGAGAGAGAGAGAGAGAGAGAGAGGAAGATGAGAGTGAGATAGAAGGATAGAGAGATGTGGGAAGAAAAGGAGAGAGAGAAACAATGAGAGAGACAGATGGGAAGAGAGCAAGAGAAAGAAAGAGATGGAGAGAATGGGAGAGAGAAAAAGAAAGGAGTGAGCGAGCCTTCTGAAGGTGACATGGCTGACAGTCTCAGAAAAGAAAGAAGCACAACTGTGAATATGAAAATAAACGCTTCACTAATCACTCCCTTATGTGGGGAAGAAGAGAGAGAGAGAGAGAGAGAGAGAGAGAGAGAACATCAATATTAGTTGCCATAGTTCCATATTTCCAATAAAGCAGGGATTAAGGATGATATTCCATCACGCTCATGCCAGTCTGTTACTCAGTCCTCATGATGTAGAGCAGTACAACACAAAATTATCTTAGAAATATCAAACATGTGAACATTAGATTATGTTGGGTTTAGGGTTGGGATTAGGTTTAGGGTTGGGATTAGGTTTGGTTAGGTTTAGGGTTGAGATTAGCTTTATGGTTGGGATTAGGTTTGGTTAGGTTTATGGTTAGGATTAGGTTTAGGGTTGGGATTAGTTTTGGTTAGGTTTAGGGTTGGGATTAGGTTTAGGGTTGGAATTAGGTTTGGTTAGGTTTAGGGTTGGGATTAGGTTTAGGGTTGGGATTAGTTTTGGTCAGGTTTATGGTTGGGATTAGGTTTAGGGTTGGGATTAGGTTTGGTTAGGTTTAGGGTTGGGATTAGGTTTAGGGTTGGGATTAGGTTTGGTTAGGTATAGTGTTGGGATTAGGTTTAGGGTTGGGATTAGGTTTGGTTAGGTTTATGGTTAGGATTAGGTTTAGGGTTGGGATTAGTTTTGGTTAGGTTTAGGTTGGGATTAGGTTTGGTTAGGTTTAGGGTTGTGATTAGGTTTAGGGTTGGGATTAGTTTTGGTCAGGTTTATGGTTGGGATTAGGTTTAGGGTTGGGATTAGGTTTGGTTAGGTTTAGGGTTGGGATTAGGTTTAGGGTTGGGATTAGGTTTGGTTAAGTATAGTGTTGGGATTAGGTTTAGGGTTGGGATTAGGTTTGGTTAGGTATAGTGTTGGGATTAGGTTTAGGGTTGGGATTAGATTTAGGGTTGGGATTAGGTTTGGTTAGGTTTAAGGTTGGGATTAGGTTTAGGGTTGGGATTAGGTTTGATTAGGTTTAGGGTTGGGATCAGGTTTGGTTAGGTTTACAGCATTTATTTAATTTTATTTTAGGTGTTGCATATGAACTGAATTAGGTTAGGTTTATTGTAGGGATTAGATCGTGTTAAATTTAATGTTGGGATTATATTATGACCAGGTTTAGGGTTGAGACAGCATTATGTTCAGGATTAGGGCTGGGATTGGGTTGTGTATGGTTTAGGGTTGGATATAGATTATATTAGATTTATTGTTGGTATTATATTAGGTTAAATTTAGGTTAGGGTTAGAAGATTGATTTGATTATTTTAGGCTGAGCCTTGAAATTAGTTTTATATTAGGTTTGGGGTTGGGATTAGAGTAGGTTTAGCAGTGGAATTAGGTTAAATTAGGATTAGGGTTAGATCTGCTTATGGTTGGGGTGAGGTTAATCAAATGAATAAAAAAGTCAGACACACACACACACACACACACACATCAAACAACTGTTGCTCTTGGCAGAAGATGTTCCCAATCAGGTCCTGTACTGCATCTAATCCTAATGACTGGCTTGTGCGCTGCAATCTGTCATTAAAGGAGTAAATGTTGCTGTGCTGCCTGCTTTAACACACACACACTCATCAGCAATTATGTACTCTTACAGCCATTATGTGGTGAAGTTTCTCCACCTCAATCCTCTCCCAATCCCCTTCACCTCCACCCAAAACCTAATTTTAGGACTAAAACTACCTCCAGCAAACACACACAATGTGACTCAACCTCCTCAAGTTACACCAGCAAACCACAATTACTCACACCTGCAACAAGTTCACAGTTCAACACACACACACACACACACACACACTTCTTCTTCTTAAGAACACCCTGGAGCACTGAAACAAGGCCTTAGACACCTGTGTAGCCAGAGCATGTTCTAGCGTTGGGGAAGCTACTTTAAACCATGGTTTTTCAAGCTACGAGCTGTAAAAGGATCCAAGCTCCGCTACAAGCTCCTGTTTTTATACAGTACAGTAATACCTCACCTTACACCGCTTATTCTAAAAAATACAATTCTATCAAAGCCGTTTTATTAAGACTTACGCCATTTAAAACCAAGTGCATAAAAGTGTAAATAACCAATAACAAACTTAATAATTAATAAAATGAATAAGACACTGTTTAATATGATCTTACAATGACGACGGCAATGCAACAAACTTTTTAAAGTTTATTTTATGTTTCATGCAGCAGGCAGACGTAGCAGCATCCAAATGGAGACAGTACCTTGCTCATGAGTACCTCAGTGGTACCTTTTCTGGTTCAGGATTCTAACCAGTGACCTTCTGATCATGGAGCCAGCTCCCTAACCGTTACACTACCAACTGGTAAGGGTTCCCTTCAATTGAATGTGTTAGTAGATAAATATTTTTCAATTTAAAAAGACTCCTCTCCTTGTGCAAAACCTCCATCCTGTTTCTCTTTGTCGGTGTCTTTCTTTTCCTCTTCTTCTTTTTAAATTCAATTCAATTCCAATTTATTTGCGCTCTTTACTACAGACATTGTCACAAAGCGCTTTTTTATATAACCTGTTTAACCAAGGTGTCTTATAAGGTCTGGACGGTTCAGAGCCATGGATCTGCTGTCTCTCTCTCTCCATCCCTCTCTCTGCATAAGTCTGGCATGTGTTATCTCCTCTATGTTGGCAGGACACTCTGTGACCCGTCAGGTTTGACGCTCAGCAGACGGACTTTATTACGCGGGTTTATGAGTCTGCAGCAGCACTTGACGTTCTCCCAGCGCTGTCCGTCATCCTGACAGCCCCGCCCCAGACTCGTTTATCACAGTTCTGTCTAAAAATGATGAAGCAGATCCCATAACGCCGTTCCTCGTTCTCATGAAAGACTTGGGCTGATGTCGTCAGAGTCTTATGAAGACAAAGCTATAACCTCCACACTAGAAGTAGGGGTGTGACAATACATCGATCTACATCAACATGTGGACTGTGTTAAACAGCAGCATTGTTCAGATAGTTATGTAAAGGCGAGCTGCCTGAGTTGCTGTTTTACAGCGCTGTGTCCCGAACCCCCCTCGTATTCCACTGGAAACATTTTCCTCTCTTCACACTTTCCACTTTTTAATCATGAAGAAGTTTAGCCAGATCCTCACGAAACTAACGGCAAGCTTCAGCTGACAACAACAAGAGAGATTCCAGCTCAGAACTCGGAAATCAGAAACATTACAGATCATCACTTGTTCCATCTAGAGGGAGTCTGGCTTGAGTTTGATTGATTTTGCCCAAATCAAGGTGGAGTCACTTGATGTGTTGATAAGATCAAAAGACAAACTCACGTGATGATCATCAACAAGCCAATATCACCACCTCATCACAGGAACATGTATAATGTTGGTAATTTTATTAATAATCACAACTCGTCATCGCAGTGCATCATTTTCATGTCGTGGTTTTAGAATGATGACAGGAGAAGTGAAGAGAATATATGAAAATGATGAGAAGATAAAGGAAGAGAACTCTCTTTTCGGGCAGCATGGTGGTGCAGTGGTTAGCGCTGCCACCTCACAGCGAACCCAAGGTCCTAGGTTCATTTCTCGGGTCGGCCGTGAGGCTTTTCTGTGTGGAGTTTGCATGCTCTCCCCGTGTTGGCGTGGGTTTCTCCCACAGTCCAAAAGCATGCACTATAGGTTAATTGATGGCTCTAAATTGGCCCCGTAAGGTGTGAGTGAGAGTGTGATTGTATGAGTGAGTGTGTGTGCCCTGCGGTGTGTTGCCGTCTGACCAGGGTTGATCTCCACCTTGCACCCAAAGATCCCGGGATAAGCCCCGGTCCCCCTGCAACCCCAGCTGGGATTAAGCGGTTCGGAAAATGAATGAATGAATGAACTCTCTTTTCCTCTCAATGCTGATCCCCCTTTTTGCTTTTTCTCTCATAGAGTCTGAGTAGTGCTGAAGTGTTGGTTGTGGATGCAGCAGTGGAGGTGGCATCAGTAGCAGCATCTGTGCTATACGAGCTGCAGATGTAAAAGTGATGTGTTATCCGAACAGAGGAAGAGCGATGACGTTCAGCTGCTCCTCTCACTTACGACTGCGGGGAAAATGTTTTCTTTTTCTTTTCTTTCTCATTTTCAGATTCCCAGTTCTGACTCAGCAGTAAAAACTTTCCGTCTTTCCATAAATCTTGTCCTTCTATTCCATCTGCATCTCTCACTCCCTCCCTGCTCACTGACGCAGCTTACAATAAATGCGTCATCAAATATTGGGCAAATTTAAGTATGGGTCCATTACTGATGACTTTAAAATAGAGCGATTATCGTCCAATTCAGATATTATTGTGCGTGTATAATTAAAACAGGAGTGGAGCTTAGATTCTTTTATCACAAGTAGTTTCCCCAATACTGTTCTCAGAATTTTAACATGATTTTTAGGGACATTCTGGGACATAAAATGCAAAATTATCCCAAGTAAACATTTGGGAATTGGTGAAGCAGATAAAGGTTAGATTTTCCCATTGGAAAGTGGGTAAACGTTTGTGTCGATCAGGACGTTTTCCACAAGGCCGGACAGTGTAAATACAGATGTTTTTAACACCTTCAGTCTCGTCCACACTCGGGTGACAGAAATTCAGATGCCGTTGTTACGTTTTGGCTGCAAACAAATGCAAGACGGCGTTTCTGGGTCCCACCTCACTTAAACGCGCGCGACTACGAGACGGTTTGTTGTCGAGCTTTGCGTAAACTGATCTGAACTGTCATTTTAGAATGCATTGTTTGTTATTGACTTGGAACCGGTAAAGGTACCACTGAGGTACTCATGAGCAAGGTACCATCCCTAGGCTACTGCTGACCAGGCGCTGCCCGTCAGCTGCCCACTGCTCCTTCATGAATGAGCCAAACACAGAGGTAAGATTTGTTTGTGGAGCACTGTGCTGTGCTGGGTTCACAATGACAAATAATCACACACTTCACTTCGACAAATGCTGATCAATGTTCAGTTTGCAACAAAAAGTGATTACTATGTTGCACACCGTCTTTATGAAATGATAATGATCACAAATGATATTTTCATATGAACGATGGGCAACAACAAAGTGTTAATTGAGGGCGTGTCCACCAAACGCCTTTTTTGAGCTGAGAGCGGTCAAAACCCCACTCCCACAGCGCTTTCGACACTTCTGTTGTCGAAACCTGTTCTCTAAGCGCTTGTTGTTGCTAAGTTATGAAAAGCGTCATCGGGCACTTCCATGTTTGTTCCTTTTTCATTCAAACGCTGAAGCGTGTTGCTTTGAGCAGTTTAGCCGACATAAAAAAGATTATCTTTGCAATGGAGAGAAATGGCATCTCGGCTTTAGCGGCAGCGTTTGAACTAGCCCACTCAGCAATAAGGTGTTGAAAAGAGGTCTCAAAATGTTGACATTTGGTTGAAAAGTGAAAGGCGAAAAGACGTCTATAAAAACATGTCCCTCCACCTCTAAGATAAGGTGTCTTTTCAGGCTGCTTCCATAACCTATATTCCCCCATGAATTCATTATTATTGCAATAAATTAACATAGTGCATTAACGAAATATTTTCTTATTAAATTCTTATCATATACTAATAACAAAAATACAGTAACAAAAAGTTCCATCAAAACACTAATTGAAAAATATCGGCACATTACTCAATGCAAGACCAGCACTGAACAAACACTCCAGATACCTGCCATTTGTAGTGAGTTCTTGACTCTGTATGTCCCGCCCCCTTCCTTGATTCTGATTGGCTAGCAGGAGAGAAGTGACATTGATGAGCGCAGTGCTGTTCTAATAGCTGAACGGATTTCAACTTGAAGTGCTCTGAGGACTGCGGTAATAAACCATCTCCACCGACGTGCTTAGTGCTCTGAACGCTGAAGCTCATTGGATTTTGGATTTGTATTAAAAACAGGTGCTGCCCTCGTATAAACTACGTTTGATGGACACAGGCCCTCGATCAGCAAATGTAACTTCTTTGCAATTACAAGTTTAGACACCAAGTCGCCACTGGTCAACTGCTTTGTCAACAACGCGCCAGACCATTTGTAATGATCGGCAGCGGAACGACTGGTGCAGTCTGTAGTTTAACGGTCAAGAAGTTCACCCCGTAGTTGGAGGGTTCTAAGTTTAAATCACGGACTGGTAAAGGTACGGTCCACAAACACTGCTCCCTGCTGCTCCTTCCCGGTTGGGTCAAATGCAGAGCTAACATTTGGCTGTGGTGCACTGTTGCTGTGCTGTGTTCACAATCGCAAATAATCACTCGTTTAACTTCTCTTATTACTTCTTCTCTTAATATCTTCTCATCTTTTCAGATCTCGACCACAACAGTCTTTCGCACTCTCATTTTTAAGGGACTTTGGACTGTGAATATTTGCAGATTGCCAAAAAGCAGGAGTTCCCGGTTGATTAGGTTTATTGATTAGTGGTGAGTAACCCTGATGAACTTTGTAGCAGAGAGAAGTGGCGTGGAGCCTGATTTGAGCTGAACAGCAGTAAGGGAGTGAGACTGATTGGTTGTGTAGCGCCATCTTTGTGGCAAGACTTTCAGAGACTTCTAAGACATAGGGTTACAGGCTCTCTATTAGTCTCTCTCTCTGTCCTTCAGTTCCTCTTTTCACACACACACACACACAGCCACACACACACACAAAATCTTCCTTTCAGTTTTTTCCTTCAGGGTCGCCACAGCTAATCATCTGTCTCCATCTAGTCCTATCTGCTGCATCCTCTACCCTCACACCAACTACCTTCTTGTCCTCTTTCACCACATCCATAAATCCCCTTTTAATAATAAAATAAAAATAATAAATAATAATAATAAATAATAATAATAATAATAATAATAATAATAATTTTTATTTAAAGGCATCCTTTAAAGGTGAGAAACTGGGAGAGTGACTTAAAGAAAGCCAGAAAGACAAAAAGAGAGAAAGCAAAGGAGAGAGAAAATGACAGAAAAAGAAAGAACTGTACAGGAATGAACAAGAGAGAGTGAGGAAGGAAAAAACAGAGAAGGGAAGGGAGAAAGAGAGGAAATCGGAAAGAGGGAGACAGAGAGGAACAGACAGAATAAAAGAGGGAGGGAGGGAGGGAGAGTAAAAAAGTGTCGAAAAACAAGAGGGAAAGAAAGAGAAAAAGAGAAAGAAAAGAGCAAGGGAGACAAAATTGGAGAGACAAAGAGAGAGAAAGAGGGAAAGGCAGAATGAACAACAGCAAGGAAAAAAGGTAGAGATAAAGAATGGGAAGTGATCAAAAGGAGCAGGTGGGAATATGGAATTTTTGTTTGTAGGAATGTGCACTCTTTTATTCTCTCTATTCCTCCCCGTCTCCCTCTCTTCTTCCTCTGCTTTACATTTCTAGTCTTTTTCCTTTCTCTCTTGGTCACTCTTTCTCCTTCCATTTCTCACTTGCTCTCTTCTTTCTCTCCCACCTTCTTTCTTTCTCCCTCCCTTTTCCTCTCACCTCCCGTCTCATTCTCTCACTACCTTCTTTGCAATATTTCTTTCTTTCATTCACTCCGTCTCGTTTCCCCACTCATTTTCTCTCTCCCCTTCTCTTTTTCACTCCTCTGACTCTTCTTCCTTTTCTTTATAATTCTCTTTTTGGCTTTCTCTTTTCTCACTTGCTCTTTTCTGTCACTCTTTTTTCTCCCTCCCTTTCCTTCTTTTTTCCCTCTCTCTCATTCTCTCTAACCTCTCCACCTTTCTCTCACTCCTTTTTTCTCTCCCTTCGTCTCACTCCCGTTCCTCCCTCTATTTGTGTCTCTATTTTCTCTCCCTCTTCTCCATTTCTATCTTTTTCTGTCATTTCTCTCTCCCCACTTCCCTTTCTCTAAGTCCCTCTATCCCATGTGAGGCTGCAGTTGTCATGGAGACCGCCAGGACTGTAGGACTGAAACAACCAAATATCTGGTACATTCCTAAAAACAATATATTTTACTACAGGAGCCACACACACACACTACTATCTTTGTGAGGTCCTTCCAGAGACTCCCAGAGTACATAATTTTACACCTACACCTAATCCTAACCTTAACCTCAGTAACCAAAAGCACATCTTTTACCTCTTTTAGTTTCTCAAATAAAACAAGCACATTTTCTATGAAGTCATTTCTCCTCATGGGGACCTCTCAAATGTCCCCACAAAACCCATAAATCAGATAAGTGATTTTAGGGGACAAAAGGTCCCCACAATGTGATAAATACATGGCCACACACACAAAATAAAATACAATCATCATAATGCTTCTCTACAGCGGTAGAAACCACAATTTAATGCAAATAAAAAATGAACAAAAGCATCATAAGAGTCGTGCTCCTCACACAAACATTAACATCCACTGGTACATGAGGAGAGAAATAATAAAAATGACAAACTGCAGAACGTTGCCACATGATGAAGCGCAGGATAATCTTAACTTAGCAGTTCTAAATAGTCCCACTTTGCACTCTCTCTCCAGACAGGTTTACACTCCAGCTCGGGAGGGGGAACGAACACACACACACACACCGTTACACGTTCTCATTCATAACCTAAATTAATTTAATGTGAAATGACGGGCAGAAACGTGCCTTTAAAAAAAAAACTGTAGCGACTAGAGAGGCCAGAAGTGTAAAATATCTCCAAGTGTTGAGGGTCACGGCTCTATAGATGTATACCACAATACAAACACAACATACAGCACTTCAATTATATATATATATATCACAATACAAATAAAATGCAGTTATATATTAATAAAATACTACATACAGTACTGTGCCAAAGTCTTGAGCCGTCCCTCATTTCTTCATATTTTGCTTCCAAACATCCAGGCTTTCTGGGTTGGTTTCCTGAACATGGATTAAGCCTAAACTTGGACTAAATTGCAAATACAATGGAGATTCACCACTGAAATTAAAAGATAGTCTAAAGTTAGGCTTAATCATCGTGGGCCAGTTTCCCAGTTTGAGGATTAACGGCAAATCTCCATTTGTATTACAATGTAGTCCAAGACTAGACTTAATCCATGGACAAGGAAGCAGCCCCATGTGTTTTAAGGTAGTGTGGAGTAACAGCATTCACGTTTGCACATGACGTAATAAATCACTGCACATACGGTCAGTCTTAAAATATAAAGAATTAAGGTAAGACTATACAGTACTATATACAGTAAATAGTGCGATTCAAATAAAACTGTATAACTCAGACATATCTGTGTATATACTATGTGTGTATAATATAATACTAGAATATCTTATAAAATATTGCTTTTATTTGAATTGTGGTATAATATAAAGGGTTTAATTTGTATAGTCTTTCTGTATCTACAACCAGCTCCACATTCGGAGAAATGTTTTTGCAATGACAAACTTCATCATCATTTATATACTTGGAGTTTCACAATCCCGATTCTCTGTAAAACGGAAAAAAGCTAAAGCAGGTCTATTAGGATTAAATACACTATTATTAAAGCACAGCAGATCCTGACCTGGCAAAAACCACATGATTACCTTAACTCTTCATCGGGCAGTTACAACTCGGACCAGTTCAGCTGAAGCCTCTCACACATGAAAATCATTTTATAGTTCTGACCAAACAGAAACAAAGTCAAGCTGGTGGATGGCAAGAATGGACGCAAAAATAGATCATAAAGGCAAAAGTAAAGAGGAGACACGGAACACGTAGGCACAGAGTACGCTGCTGCAGGTCTGGCTTTTACACACCACGTACACAACAAAAACCTAGAACCGTCACGAGATCCACGTCAGCCTGCTCCATGCACAGCGTCCCACACACACACACACACACGGGGGAGAGAGAGAGAGAGAAAGAGCGGGGGTGGAATGAAGACAGCGCCCCCGATGGTGGTGGTAGCGATGGGGAGGGGGTCAAGGTCGAGATCCTTCCTAATTCAATTTATTTATCCTTATCAGACTCTGTCTTGTCTTCTTTTTGGGAGGCGTCAGCTTCGGGGGTTGTTTCTTCATACCTGATGAAAGAAGAAAAATACAGAAATGGGGGGAAACGATTCATTTAAGTGATTACGTCATACACATCACCACATAACACACATTACGGGTACAGCTGGGCAGTTAATCAAAAATCAATCAAAACCAACGTTCCTAATTTTAAATCTTTGTGATCTCACTTATTTCAATTCTTAAAAAGAAAATAAAAAATTGTTAAAACTTCACACTGTAAAAAACTCAAAGGCACATGAGCATATAAACGAGACATGAACGCACGCAAAATCACTTTTTAGAATAAAATACAGCAGAACTTTAGCAGGAAATATCCCATATTTACACTACAAACACCTTCAGTGAACCATAACTGCATGAAAAATAACCAAAACACTCTCCAAAAACTAACCATAGAACTAAACCTGGAGAAAAAGCTCTGTGCATGCAGAGGTGTACTGGTTTCCCATCCTGATGTTTTGAGTTCTGAGTCTGAATGTAAAACGTCATTGGTAAGGTGGGAAAATTGACATGATGATTGAACAGTTCTCCAACCTGGGATTGGCTGCTTTTTGCCACATTTATAACACAGTACCAAGACAGCGAGCGGGAAGGTGGAGTTGAGCGCACACACGCCAGCTTCCGCTGTTGGAAGTTCCACTGCACGCCAGAAATATCACCACATTTTGGTATCGTGAGATCTCGAGGCACAACATCGTCACACCACTAGAGGTGTTGGTGACACGGGGTGTGTGTGTGTGAGAAAGGGAGGTGTTTTAAATGTTCTTTGTAACTTGTAACTGCGTAAACAGGTCATTATTGTTGAATTGCGTTGTTGAAACTGGCTATTTAAGATTTAGAGAGATTCTTTGTTGTTTATTTTACTGCTCACTGCCAAAGTTGTTGTGTTTATTGCAAATTCCAGAGCAACTTCCATTTTCCTAATTTCAGGGGCAGTCTCCCTAAACCATAGTCGCACCCCGTAAGATATCGCCCCCCTCGCTGAGATTGGTGTATCGATGTAGACCGATGTATCGTTACAGCCCTAGTGGCGGTGAGGGAGGGGTTTGGGGTCGGCAGCGTACCTGCCCGGGAGCGAACGCGCGGGCGCCGAGGGAGCCGATTGGCTGCTACATCTCGGAGGGGGTGTGGCGGCGGCGGCGGGGGGAGGAGCCGGCACAGCGCTGCATGGAGTGGGCGAGGCTGGCGGGCGAGGCGGAGACGGTGGGGAAGTGCGTGAGGCGCGGTGTGTGGGGCAACACCTCCTCACTCGACTCGTAGCTACGCACCGCACCGCACCGCAGCGCACGGGAGAGGAAAGAGGACAGAAAAGAAAAGAGGGAAGAAAGAGGGTAAAAAGTGCATAGAGAAAAGAAAGGATCACAGAGAATCTGGCTATCACTCGATGACATTAAAAACCAAAAGCCAAAATGTTATATTTGTTTCCAATTAACGTTTTCTTTGTGAATAATTGCTTCCAAAACCAAAAAACAAAATGAATAACGAGTCATTTTCCCATTTTGCATTTAACTGTCAATCTCAATTCCCTCAGATGTAGACCGAAGTATCGTTTCACCCCCTAGTGGGCTCCCAAAATCCTATCTTTTCCATATTATTTTTCAGGATGCACTGATCCGATACGTGGATGTGATATGCGTCTGATAACGACTCTAACAGCTGGATCAGGTATCGGTGGCATTGGGCTGATCTATGGAGCTGATCTGTAAATGTGCTCACGCTCAGTAGGTTCTTCATGTGAAGTGTGACTGTGGTAAAGCTGGTTTATTGTTCAACATTCACACTAATTCCTACATATTGATATGACAATGAGCAGAACAAGCAACACAACACACTACAAGCCCAAAAGCACATCACACCATTATACTGTTTAATTTCTTAACAACACCAGCTCTCACTCACAATCTCTGTGTTCCTGATGCTTTTAGCGCCGCAGGATTAGGGAGCGTCACTAAATGACACAACTATGTTTAAAGGAGTCACGTTTGAGACGTTATTTTAATAATAAATCATTCAGCAGATACATGTGGCTGTGGAATTATTACACTGTTTTAGTAGGAAACAGGATTTAAGTCGAGTATTATCTGAAGCAGAGCAGAATAAACTCAGTCTCTTCCTCACAGAGAAATACACAACGTATTCATTAAACACTGCTATTGGATCAGTACTCGGAATCGACTCATACACAAAGATCAAGTATCAGCATCGATATCGAAACTGAAAGAGTTGGATCGGTGCATCTGTATTTATTTTATATACGCTGATACTTCTTCCATTACACTAACCAGGGGTGTGATGACACAAAAACCCAAGATAAAACATCTCATTTTGGTGCAAAATGGGGACTTGGAAAATTTGCTTTGGATTCAGAAAAAAATATTGAAAAAGAGGCATTTTTGAGGGTTTTGGTTTTAATGTGAAAAAGGAAAGAGTGAGTGATGCACAGATTATAAAGGAAAACAGGGTTAAAGAGGAGCAGCTTCTACACTACTACAGGAGAGTGCTACATTTGCTGGGTTTGCACTAAAAGACAAGCAAAATGATGTGTCTGTGAAAGGGTTTACTGGTAAAAATCAGAAACCACCCACTTCTACTTGTAAATGTTGTTCATTTACGATGACTGAAGAACTGTTCATACTAGAGGTGCAAATCAAGTTTCAATATCATACAATATTATATCAATTCAATTAACAACTATTTGACACCTGCTGATATCACAAAGTCTGCTACGATACGATTTCCATTTGATTCAGAAGCCGGTAATCGATAAGAGACAATACCATTTGTGACCCTCCACGGCAAAACCAGTCGCTTGTCGCAAATTTTCAAAATTGAGTTATTATGTTCATTCAAAGGAGTCGGGTTTCTCCTGTCACGCCAAGTGAGAAACGGAGAAATCTGCCTTTGAAGTTGACTATCGCCGTAGCACTCACAGACGCTTGGTGCGGTCGCGGCTACGTTTGCATTTACGGTAGCCTACGCTGCATTCACAGCCACACGGATAGCCTACCTGCGTTAGGTTAACTGAACTCGGGAGACGGAGATGGATTCCGGAGAAATATCTTCACGCTAGTCAACCAGTGGATTTACCGTAAATATTGAAGTAGAGCGGTCAAAACAGAAACTTTTAACATTCTGCTGGAATTGAATTCCTCACCTCAAGAAAGTCACGTTTTTAGGATGGAAAGGGTAAGTTTTTCAGAGACATTTATTCACAACAGTACAGTATAGACCTTCCACTGTTTCAAAACACTAAAAACAAAAAATCCAACATTTTACCCCACGCAACATAAACGCTCGTTTTTCTCAGAAACCTCGGTTGCGACAAGCGACTGGTTTTGCCATGGAGGGTCACATATCGGTTTGCCCAGCCCTACCTTTGAGCTGAGCAGAAATAGAGATTTGATTTATATGGTGATGTGCCTCAATATTGACTAATATTAAAAATGATAATTACAGAACCACTCCCATTTGGCCCAGCCCTAATCACAATGTAATGCTGTGGCAAGACAGACAGGAACATTAAACACAGAAATGGTCATAAAAGGCTCTCTCTAGTTGGGTGGATGGTGGTGGTCTAGTGGTTGGAACCAACAGGTTGTGGGTTTGCATCCCACCTCCCGCACTATCATTAGTGGACCCCTGAGCAAGACCATTAAGCGCAAGTTGCTCCAGGGAGGATGGTCGCTGTATTTAAGAGATGACAGTCGAACTGGATAAGATGCTGTAGCATACAACTGAAAATTCAAGTCTCATTCCACTTGTGTGGTGTGAACACACGAGTCACGAGGAACAACAGGATAAGACCTTAAAACAAGAACTGAGCAGGTGTTTCTGAGCAGTAAACGAGTGTAACTCACCTGAACATCTCTGTGAGTTCTCCTTTCAGCAGAGCCACGATCACAGGGAAGCCCACGCAGGCCGGAACCAGGTACAACAACGCTGGCTAAAAAAACAAAAACACACCACATCAAAATCATCAGAACGCTCTCCAGGGTTCCCAGAGCTTAGTTAACATCAAATTCAAGGACCTTTCAAGGACTTTCCAGGACCAATATCCTCAAATTCAAGGACCACATGCGGCGGCATTTACCTACTGCTACCGCTGAATATGTTATCAATAAACAATTTATGCATCCTGGAATTTGCATTTTCCGGGCATCCAGACGCGACGACTCTTCAAAAACTTCACTTCCACTCTGACTCAGCGTAACTCTGGTTGCACCTAAAGCGGCACGCACACGTTACGTTGACTACGTACAGGAAACACAAGAACGTAGTGCCGAACTATGCCACAGAACTTGTGGTGGCAAAATAATAACGTTAACAGCGTCGTCATTCATGAAATTTCAATTCCCAAAAAATATTCAAGGACTTTCAAGGACGGTGTCTTTTTATCCCTGTTTTCAAAAACTTTCCAGGGCCTTGAACTTATTTGTTCAGATTCACAAACTTTCAAGGATTTCAAGGACCCGTGGGAACCCTGGCTCTCTCAGCCAGCGAGTTTATCACATCATCATCAAGCTGTAGGGATGTGACAAATATCCAAGATCAGAATCAGAAACCAGTTTAAATGTAAGACACGCGTGCTTCAATATTCAGAACGCTGGACCGATCTCGATGTACAATGAACCAGCTGGTGTCCAATTATAAAGTTGCCAATCGGTTTAATCCAGCTACTGTACGGCAACACAGTCTACAGCTCTCTCCCCAACCACAAGAGTTACGCAAGATCGATACAAGAGACTACAAACCGATATACTTCACATTGACAAGTGATGAGTGACACGAGGGTCTACAGAGTGATAAACTTCAATTTGACGAGTGACACAAGTGATGGACGATAAATGAACAAGTGACGCGAGACACTTCAAACTGACGAGAGTGGTGGTGCGAGAGCAAAGTAACTTTAAGACAGCTCTCTACTTACGAGGGAATGAAAAACATTTCAGACAACACTGTTTAAAATGCTTTGTGAGGCATAATCACACACATATGCGTTCTGCATCGGTGCAGTCCCGGATCCCTACCTGAGACCAAGTGTGAATGTTCTGAAGTCCGGTATGATGGAAAACCTGCTGGATGCTAGGACCACCATGCACCCTGATCTAGCTGCCTATCTGATAATGTTGTGTTGGAGAGCTGCACACCTGCACCCATCTACTCACCTGAGCGTGTTTGAACATGTGCATGACGAAGATGGTGAGTCCCAGGCCGAAGATGTAGGCCAGGAAGCTGGTGTAGAAGTACGTCCGGGTGTTCTTCTTCAGACTGAGAGAGAGACAGAGAGAGAGAGAGCGTGCAGTGAGGGGAAATAAGGAGATTAAAAAAGGAAAACTACTGCTACTACGGGGTTAACATTTCGTAGCATCTCTTACCTGACGTCGAAACGGAGGAGCAGAGCGATGAAGATGCCTGAGGATGAGGAAACAGATCGTTGAAAAAGGTCCTTTAAAAGGCATTTAAAAATGTGCATATTTTTAATGGACTTGAGTCGGAAGAGTAGGGCTGCGTGACACGACAAATCTCCCATCGCGATAACGATGCATCAAGATATAGTGTATTTTGAAGAAAAAAAAAGCAATCAAATGATAAGGGGCAGCAACATTACATCAATCTACACTGATATCAAATCAATAATTAACAAAGCAAAATGAAAACATCAAACAATCTTCATATATATTGTAAGATCACATTATATCGAACAAGGGCTTTATGTTTATTAAAAGAAAAGATTGTTGTTCATCATTTAAATGTCTGCTTGATTTCAGGAAGAAAAAATATCTTTGTTTTTTGTGTGATTTTATATGAATGGAAGTGATGGTTTTAAATCAACATATGATATGTGACCCTCCACGGCAAAACCAGTCACTTGTCGCAACAGAGGTTTCTGAGAAAAACGAGCGTTTATGTTGCGTGGGGTAAAATGTTGGATTTTTTGTTTTTAGTGTTTTGAAACAGTGGAAGGTCTATACTGTACTGTTGTGAATAAATGTCTCTGAAAAACTTACCCTTTCCATCCTAAAAACGTGACTTTCTTGAGGTGAGGAATTTTCCAGCCAGAATGTTAAAAGTTTCTGTTGTGACGCTCTACTTCCAATATTCGCTAAATCCTGGTTGACTAAGCGTGAAGATATTTCTCAGGTCCATCTCCGTCTCCAGAGTTCAGTTAACCCCTAAGGTAGGCTATCCGTGTGGCTATGTGAGAATGCAGCGAGCTACCTAGCATAAGCGTAGCTGCGGCCGCCTGGCGTCTGTGAGTGCTCGGCGTGCGTCCGCTTCAAGGCGATTCTCGGTTTTCCTCGCCCAGGCGTGACAGGAGAAACCCGCTCGCTGAATATTGATATCTCAGTCATATGTCGTCATTCATTTCCATATAGGTATCGTTTGAAAACTTGATTTATGCCCTTTCATGAAAACATAACTCAATTTTGAAAATTTGCGATGGCGACTGGTTTTGCCGTGGAGGGTTACATATTGTCTCATATCTGTCACTGGCTCCTGAACTGAATCGAATGTAAAATGGTATTGTATCAGACTTTGTGATACCGGCAGACGTTGAATCGTTGCCCACTGAAGGGATTTAATGAAACTGGTGATTTACGGCGCTAGTTAATGCATGTGCCTGTTTGTTGTTACTTTTTCATTTGTTCCTAAAAATACCTGGAATGACCATGTCTCGAGACCCAGCATAGCAAAGTTACTGGCGTCCAGCCCCTTCTCCAGCAGGTCCTGAGGGAAAACCACTACAAACAACAAGATAGCCATTAAAACCCAAGAGATGTTAGATGCTGAACTGTATCTAGGGCAAGACGAACATTTCCGTGATGCATGGCTACAGGAGTGGGGAAGGAAGACCATAAATGTAGTATATCTTTAGAAATACACATGCAGAAAGTGTAAAATTCATCAGCATGTCTTAGTTCAGGCTGCGTGATATGACAAAACCTCACGAGTCATTTCCAATCTCAATAACAATATTTATCACAATATAGTACAGTGACTGTAAATTCAGTGGAACTTTCACAAGCAAAATCTTGTCTGCACGTCCTCAAAGCTGCCCACACACTTGCAACACTCCACATGCTCATATGGAATGCCAATGTTGCCACCTATATGTTTAAGCAATTGACAGTAAAATGTGTTTATGCCATTTTATTCAGTAAAAACACAGTATTTTGCAGTGCTCCAATATACCCTCACATTTTACCCTGCTCTAGTTACTTGTGGTCATTACGCGCCGCTTTTACACCGTGAAATGTCTGTAAGGTGCCTGTAAGGTGAACTGTGGCCCCCTTTAGCGTTCCATAGACCTGAGTGCATGCGTGGCAGAGTGGAGCTCTGAAGGTTCCACAGTGCACTCAGAGTTAAGGCACAAGAGCCATGCTGGTGTGGTATTCCCCACACAGCCTATTTAACACCATAAGGGAGCAGGGATTTGGGATCCGTCCCAACGTTCTCTAACGCTGTCTTTCACTCCTCACTACAGAACAGACGAGTGTAACGCTGGCTAAAGATGAGGTACGGCAGTAAAATTAGCTCACACTTAATGGGGCCTCAAAGGACTTGCACAGTCACCATCACGTTGGTGCCGAAGACCTAGAAAAGGGAAAAATATGATCATTTATCCACATGCAGATATTAGAACACTAGCTCAACACGTAAACATGCATGCAGATATGATCGACCAACGTGACAGGATACAGATGAATCAGCAGCAGTGTTCAGTGCCTCTAGGGCTGGGCAATACCAGTCAAAATTCAAATCATAATATTTTTGGACCAAATATCGATATATAATGTGTCAATATTTGTTCCTGCTCAGTTTAGGTAACTGATGTCACATTTATATTGTTTTCATATTGCCTTCATATTAATATATATTAGGCTGCAAATATATATAAGGGCTGCAACAAATGACTATTTTTGTAGTCGAGTAATCTATCGATTATTTTATCGATTAATCGGAAATGTCGGATTTAAAAAAGACAATACATCTGTTAATGTGTAGTCTTATTGTTGAGTGTGGTAGAAGTTAGTCATATCGCTATGTCCTTGTATTCAGTGAAAATGAAGAAACGTGAAGTTCAAGGGTCATTTTGAACCAATTTGGCCAAAAAATTGGGCCTTTCTGGGAAAGAACTGCATTTCCCACAATTCCCCAGCGCGCTTGCGCCTCGGGCCGTGTGTCCACTAAAGGGTTCAGCGTTGGGCAAACGAAAAAAATGATCGGGAAAATCCTCTCAATAAATGGCTGTATTGTGGAGTGGAGGCAGCTGGTTGATGTGGTTATTTATCAGCGCTAAAATATGCGTTTTAATCTTATGTAATAAGGGGATGTTTTGCAGCCGAGAAGCGGGCGTTTTTAGCGAGTAATGGTAACCTAAACAGTCTTGGCATTTCTGCTCATAAAAATGTCATTTATGCGTTTTTCTGACCCCACTAGCATACGAATATCTCTAAATACGTTCACATACAAGGGATCTATTCTCGCCTTGTCGGCGCCACTGAAAATACTGTCAAGTCATTAATAAAAGCGTCCGTGTGAAACCTGGCGGCGTATGCTGTAACCATTTAAATGACTTAAAAGCGAAGCCGATTCTAGAAAAATTGCCTTGAACATTTTTTGTAATCAAATTATTAGAATAATAGGTTTCAGCTCTAACACACACACATATATATATATATATATATATATATATTTATATATATATTTATATATATATATATATATATATATATATATATATATATATAAATAAATTTCACTCCTTAGCAGTTTTTAGTTTATCATAATATTTCTTTAACTAAACTAAATCATGTAAATATATAAATATAAGCATTAGTGAATGAAAGCCAATGATCTGACTGTAGGTTAACTACTTTTAATTTTCCATTTAAAAATTAGACATACTGTATTATCAATACCTCACATAACTAAAACTGCACGTACGGCTAACGTTCCTTATTGCTAGTTTATTTGCTATAGCTGAAGATGACAACCGTTGACGACTATCTTAGAAGGCGTCATAGGCGAAAAGTCCTCCAGCAGGATACGCGGTACTGACATTATTGAGATGCAGCAACTCCACCCGTTTAGAACAGGCCTTAAACCAAAAAGATTATTGGCTGCAGTGCTGTCAATCAAAGAAGCACACAAGCAGCATCCGGTCAGTAGAGTCAGAATCTAAACAGGGGCTCACCAGCCCTTTGGCAATATATTTCAACATTCAATGCATTCAGGAGTGTGTATGGTAGGTTATTAAGGGGGGCCATGCAGTGGGGCTCGTGGAGTTCCCTAGTGGAGATACGTGCAGATTTTAAAAATTCTGCCTTAAAAGCAGCGTTGTGGAGAAAAACTGTAAGACCTACAGCACACGAAATTTGGGAGGCCAGGTCCGGTGCCCCACCCACTACTCACGCCAAAAAAAGTACTTAATATAAAGCTATTTTGCGGTTTTTCCCAAAAATTGCATTTGCCCTAATAACTTTTGAACACGTAGCTCTTATCATCTTATTCCTTGGTCAAAACCAGATCTTTTGAGCCCTCGCATCTATTTCTGCCATATTTGATTTTTAAGCTAATTTGCATAATATGCAAGAACCATCTTTTCTTGAACTAGTCCTAGATTTTATCAATCTGCATGCAACTGGTATCATTTGAATCCCTAGACACTCTTCTTTAATTATTATCGAGCAAATTTTTAATTTAGCTCTTCATTTGGCTGTAATATACAAATAAATGGTCGACGGCATAGGACTGCAATGCCACGCACCGAGTGTCATAGAAATCAGGCTCTGGGTGGGCTACAGCGTTGAGATTTGGCAGGTAGGTCTGCTACCCCTCCCACTACTTAGGCAAAAAAAACTGCACCACTCTGCCAGTTGGTGGCGCTATAATATGCTATTTTGCGTTTCGCCTAATAACTTTTGAACCGTAGCACCTAGATAAAGGATAAAGCGTGTCATATTTCGCGTCTGTCCACTTCGATTATTATATTATTATTATTATTATTATAGGTCTACACACGAGTGCTATTGTATTTTCCCCTATTATAATTTTATGCAGCAAAACGAGTTGTCCAGCCTAAACTGAAACTCGGCAGCTAAGCAGGGATGGTGTGCAACTCAACAAACAATGATAAGCATAGTGATCGGACTACAGGTGGCGCTATAACGAAGGTAAATATGTCTTGGCCTTTTAGCAATTTTCAAATGAGTCAAATGAATCTGCTGATTTGGCCTAATGTCATAACAGAGTTGTTTTCCAACTCTGTTCTTTGCTTATTTTTATTTGTGGTCCACAGACTGGTTTCTTCGATGCTGACTGTATCAGCTGCTTTTGTGCTTAGCATTTTTGTTCAGAATTTTCTAGAAAATTTAATAACACATTGCAAGTGCAGCTACAACACTTTGCGACATGACAGTTATTATAATGATAATTACATACTTACACACATGACACCTAGGGATGCACGATGATATCGAAATCGCACTGGAATCAGCCGATAATTGCTTTATTTTTAAGTCATTGGCATCAAATCGATACTTAGATTTGCCCGATATTTCCAGCTTATGTTTCATTACACATTTATTGTACATGTAAAAGATGGTGCGTATGCCTGGCGTGTCCAAACTCCGAGATGAAGGATTATTCCTCATTTATGTAATGCTGTGGTCCTAAAACTTCTAACGTCTTGACGCACTCAGCTCTGCTATCCTCATTTATCAGCATCAGCAGATATAAGCATGAAAAATATCAGATATCGGCCAATAATATATATACACATACTATATATACACATACATACATACATACACACACACACATTATATGTATATATATATATATATATATATATATACACACACATATATATACATATATATACATATATACATACATATATACATATATACATATATACATATATATATACACATATATACATATATATATGCATGTGTACATGTATGTGTGTGTGCATGAGTGTGTGTGTGTGTGGGTGCATGCATGTAAGTGTGCATGTGTGTTGATCTCAGGAAGCTACATACATGCATGCATGTATGTGTGCATGTAATATATATATATATATATATATATATAGACACACACACACACACACATATATATATATATATATATATATATATATATATATATATACATATATATCGTTCTGTACACACAGTAAGCACAATCTTTTTTCTTGCTTCATTACTTTGAACACTGAGTGCAAAAAGGAGCTGCAGCTTTGCTCACAACTTTCACTGTTACATTCACAATAAAAACGGCTTGTGCCTGTATCTGTGTGAAAGGGAGGATTTCTCAAAATAGTCTCTAGCTTGCAACTGAAAAAACAGACTGTTGTTGAATTTGGACATTTCATGGTTTGCTGCAAGTCGTCATTACGGATGAACAATATTGGAATTGTCGGCCGATATCTGATGTTTTTCATGCTTATGCCGATAGGGTTCCAGTGCATGCTCAAAATTGTGGAACATAAATAACTCCATAACTCAAGCGAGCGTGAAAACAGAGTGGAGCGAGGACGGAGCATTTCTTCCGCCCTATGTAGTGTACCAAGTCAAATAGGGCACATTTGTACTCTCCATGTGCACCACCTAGTGCGTAGAGAGCAGTTAAGCTACAACTGAGATGCATACTACCACATGAAAGAGTATGATAAGAGCGCCTTACCTACCATACTATTAAGTGCAGTAAGTACCGCGACTCGGAACACAGCCCACATGTGTGAGCTCACATTCACTAAGTGAAACAAACACAGTTTGAAGTAGTTAAACATGTTTCACGTGTGCAGCAGAGTTGGCGTAAAGGCCAGAATTCTGCTGGTGAAGCGTTCACTCTGCGGGATCAGGAATTTTTACCACAAAATAACATAAAGACATTTTAAGACAGAAGGCGCGGGCCGTATAAAATCCCACCTCAGACTCTGGACATGCCGGACACAAGCGCTACCTTTCACACGGACAATAAATGCAGCAGCAAATATCAGCTGGAAATATCAGCAAATCTAAGCATCGCTCTGATGTTGATGATTTAAAATCACCAATATGAATCCAATATCACTGTGCATCCACACTAGTGAACGTTTTTGAAGTTTAAGGAGGAGAACCGTACCTTCTTGAGGATGTACCAAACCCCCACCACACTGCTGATGACCAGGCTGAACAGGTCCCGGGTGTCAAACTCATAATTTATGATTTCTGTAAAAGAGTCTTATTTCAGTGACGTTCAGAGAAACAGATCCATCTTCTTCTCACCACTTTACTGGAACAATTACTTTATGTCTGATGCAGCCTCGCTCTCTCTTGACGTCTAACAAATTTAGTGCTGGAATCCAGCTTAACTAATATACACCCAGGTAAATGTGATATTGTTTTACACACAGGGCTGGGTGATACGGCCTTACATCAATATCACGATAATGAACATTTTACCTCGATTACGGTTATGTTTGTGTAATCAAATATTTATTATAGTAACCAGGTTATCAGATCAGACAGTAGATGAATTGAATGTAACATTAATATCTCGTAATGTATTTTTCTCCTTTTTTCCATACTCATCCAGACACCAAATGACTAAAATTAGATTAAATTAAAAAATTAAAGTCCATGCTTTTCCATAGTGCGTAGGAACCCTGGTACATGAGCACACACTGGGACAAGTATTAACAGAATTCTTTTTAAAGTATGAACTGAATTTTAACACTAATGAAAATAGTGTCATGGGCAATTTCACTTTGATTTGAGGTTCTGAATAGGGCTGGATGATGAAATGTCAATTGTGATTTTTTTTTTGTTGTTGCTTAGAACCAATTTTCTTAAGATTCTCCAAGAAAAGTGTAGGCGTTATTTTTTGTGCCAAAAATAATGTTTTTTTCAATTTGAAGCCCAAAGAAGCAACAACGCGACAAGTTTGGGTTATTTAACATTTAACATTACTTAAAGATAAATTAAAATAATGTAAAAACTTTAAGTATATAGAATAAAGTTATTAGAATAAAGTTTTGTGTTAGTGTTTGTAAAATTTTGAAATGTAAAATTCAAGAAATTCTTCTTTTTTTTTTTTTGCATATTGGTTCCAAAACTCGGTTACCTAGTAATAATCGGTATTGATATAGGCCCTGAAAAAACATACACACACTGAAAAATTTGTAAATATTGTTAAACAATGTGGGGAGAATTGAAAGGCAGAATTCGAGTGTGTGAAAGAACAGGAAATTTCCACTAAACTCTGACACAAAAATAAACACCACAGAAAGTTGCAGCGCTCGTGCAATAAAATGTAGAAGAATCATCATAGTTTAGAAAGGGAGGTGTGAATCGAGATCATGATTTTATTATGAGTAATTGTGCAGCTCTAGTTCTGAATGTCAGTCCAGCCCTGTGTCATACACACCTTCTTTACTCTCCCCTAGGCCCTGTGTGAAGAGCAGCTGGTACTGCTTGTTGGGTAGACTGGCTGGAAAAACCTGTTCCATGAAGGGACTGAGACAACACACACACAGGTTATGATATTACTAAAAGAAGGGACGAGCTGATACATGGATGTGATATGGGTCTGATAACGACTCAAACAGCTGGATCAGGTGGTCGGTGGCGTGGGCTGATCTATGGAGCTGATCTGTAAATGTGCTCACGCTCAGTAGGTTCTTCATGTGAAGTGTGACTGTGGTAAAGCTGGTTTATTGTTCAACATTCACACTAATTCCTACATATTGATATGACCATGAGCAGAACAAGCAACACAACACACTACAAGCCCAAAAGCACATCACACCATTATACTGTTTAATTTCCTTAACAACACCAGCTCTCACTCACAATCTCTGTGTTCCTGATGCTTTTAGCGCCATGGGGTAGGGCGTCACTAAATGACACAACTGTGTTTAAAGGTTTGAAATGTTATTTTAATAATAAATCATTTAGCATATACATATGGCTGTGTAATTATTACATTGTTTTAGTAGGAAAACAGGATTTAAGTCGAGTAATATCTTAAGCAGAACAGAATAATCTCAGTCATGTATTCAGACATTTTTACAGCATTATCTTCTGGTTAAAAAGATCGGATTTGTATCGTATAGGTAGATATCCAAATTTACAATATCAGTATCGATATCGGACATAAAAAGTGGTATCGTGTCATCTTTAGCTATTACTGATGATTTGGTAACATTTGGAACACAGTTTAACCTCATGAATAAAGAATGTATAACTCTTACACTCAGCGATGTTAATGACAAAACCCAAAATGCCCAGCACGAAAAAGTACATGGACAACAGCAAGTTGATGTACTCTTGAGAGAATATCTATAAAGAAATACATATTACACTATAATACATGTGCATACCCATGCTTTGTTGAATAATAAAAAGTGATTTGTTAAAATAAAAGTAATGTTCATTATGATATTAATTTAATTTTTCTTCAAAACTCTTACAGTAAAATTAGAAAATTACCCGTTGAAATCTTAAACATACTCCATCCCTCGTGGGTTGGGCAATATGACACAATCAATATCACAAATAATATAAATGACAATTAATAATTACAATTAATGAACTATTATTTTGTTTTTGTCTTCATACTTGACCTGTGAAGGAAGGATATTTGTTGCTTACCTTAAAAAAGAAGATAGAGGCCAAGGGGTACAGCCTTGGCGATGATGGGGGCGTGCAGCGTCTCTGCTGGTGATGGTCTCTGGCATGTCTGAGGAGTTCTGAAAGATGAAAAATCTAAATTGAGGACAACTGTTGTCGTATCTAACCTTATGACATATTAGCGCTTTTTAATTAACATTCTCTCTCTAGTTTGAATTTGCCCAACATCACAACCAATAAAGCTTCTGTTAAAGAATTATATATTTTCTTCTTCAAACAAAAACTCAATGTCAAGACTAAATAGTTTCCAACAGCACCAAAGGCAAAGGAAATTCCCTGTAAGATTATTATTGATATTAATAGTCATTAACAGAACTGAGATGATTTTCTGGAAAGCTTAGGATTCTCTACGGAAAAGTATGGGGTTATTGTTGCGCAAAATAAATACAATGTGAAGTCAAAAGGAGCAAGAAGAAGACAAGTTCTGGCTACTCGTTTTGATGTAATGTTGTTGTGTGTAGTCTATCAGCTACAATATAATTCGTCGTTTATAAATCAACACAGCATCAGAGGTGGGTAGTAAGATGTTAAAATAACACACATGAGTAAAAAAGTCTCCAGATGGAAACCAAAATGTCAAGCACCAAATGTAAAGGAAATTCACTTGAAGATGATTGTGTTCGTCCATATGGGGACGAATTTAACGATTCAATGTAGATATTAATAATAATCTTTTGTGGTGACAATGTGGAAACAATAAAATATTTGCTGTTGGAGTGTATATCTGAGTTGGGCTTTTTTGTGAAAAAAATACATTATCGGTTATTAAACATTTATAAAGTTGTTCCAACGGGAGTTCATTCATTCTCGACCGCTTGTGCATGTCGAACTGCTATCGTATGGAACTGCACCTTCACGTTTGTGTGTGTAATTAATAAAAGTTTGATTAATTTTTAAGGGGGTTAGGTCATATGAAAGGAGTTCCGTATTAAAGCCCTGGTTTTAGCGGTTAAAACCCCAGCTAAACTCGGGCCTAAACTCGGCTTCGGCTTTACCTTGCTCTTGGAGCTGCTGACGGAGCGCAGAGCCCCGAAGAAGATGGGCAGCAGCGCCATGAAGACCAGGCTGCCGTACGCCAGCGCCGTGCCCTCGGCCGTGGCCACGAACTTGGCGGCGGTGGCGTTGACCACGTCGCTGGCGTTGGAGTCCGCGGCGCTCAGGCTCTCCAGCAGCGGGGAAGCGACGTCACCCGGGCCGCCTGAAGCCTGCTCCGTATCGGCCATGTTCTGAGAGGGGCTTGGATCGGGTCTGGCGTGAGGCTCGGCGGAGAGAAGAGGGTGCGTGTGTGCTGAAGGATGATAAACTCTAACGGCTTCTCATCCAGATGGCTTCTGCTTTTCTCTCTCTCTCTTAAGGCCACGTTTCCTAAAATCTCTCTCCGGGAACTTCGAGCGATTCTTCGGCGTGACAGCGCACAGAGCCGCGGAGATGCTGCCCCCTGAAGGGTGGGGGAATAAAGTCACACTTCTGACGTTGTTGTCGTTTTATTTATTTATTGTATATTATCACGTCGGTACATTGTATATTATTATATCACTGTTGTAGAAGCTACTTGAACATAATTAGCACATATTACTCATTGTAGTTTTATTCCATTTGATTGCTTTATATATTTGCTCTCACTCCCACTCACTCACAATCTCTGTGTTTCTGATGCTTTTAGCGCCACAGGATTAGGAGCGTCACTAAATATTTTTACAACTGTGTTTAAAGGTTTCAAATGTTATTTTAATAATAAATCATTTAGCATACACATATGGGTGTGTAATTATTACATTGTTTTAGTAGGAAAACAGGATTTAAGTCAAGTATTTCTTAAGCAGAACAGAATAATCTCAGTCATGTATTCAGACACATTTTTTACAGCATTATCTTCTGGTTAAAAAAAGACTATCGGATTTGTATCGTATCTGTAGATATCCAAATTTACAATATCAGTATCGATATCGGACATAAAAAGTGGTATAGTGTCATCTTTAGTTATTACTGATGATTTGGTAACATTTGGTACACAGTTTAACCTCATGAATAAAGAATGTGCAGCTCTTACCTCAACGTGTGTGACAAAGCCAAAATTACTGTATTTGCACCAGTGTTGGAGAGTAATGAGTTACATGTAACAAAATGACATAATTTAATAACAAAATAAAAGTAACAGTAATCAGTTACATTACTTTGAAAAAATGTGTAATTAAATTACAGTTACTTTCAAGAAATATTCAGGATTACAATTTCAGTTACATCTCAGTATCTTCTGCAGAAACATTGGCTATATGTTTAATAACATTATTGTTTCACCCATTTTCTTGTGCACAACATCCTCCATTTACAGCTAGAGTCTGATACTATTCCGATATGTCTATTGGTTCTCTTATCATGTTTGAATTTCCAACACCCACTTGCTGCTGGATCTACAGCCTACAAGCGGTCTGAGCTGCAGTTGCGAGGAGGCCTGCAATAGGAACTACAATGTAGGCCTAGCCCATTGCAGGAAATAAAAATTAGCTGTAGTGAGCAGACGCTATATGCACAATCAAGCCCATACGAAAATTTTCACCAAATGTTGAATGTCAAATATTTGATTTAGAAGGCATAGGTATTCAAAGATCAGGATGATCTCACAGCAAAGCGATGTTGAAATTGCTTCAGAAGTCCAACACGGCTGTGGCTGTGTTGAGGTTAAAGTTTTGACCTTCAGTCAGTGTTGAGCCAATACTGTGGGTCAACAGGTTTCAAAACTAAAAAATGTTTGACAGTTGAGAAAAAATTCATTCAAAATGTAGAAAAGTAATCCAAAAGTAATCAAATGTAATTGGTTACATTACTTTGTTAAAATTGAAATAGTTACACTACTATTACATTTTAGATAGGGTAACTTGTAATTGTAACCCATTACATTTCCAAAGTAGCTTTCCCAACACTGATTGCACATATTTATTTAATTCCTCATATACTTAGCTTAGGGTGTATAAAGTCTATTAATGGATTGAACGGCTGCATATCTTCTGCACACTTAATGCAAAATTATAATTCCAGGACTGTAGTATGGTATAAGACAACCTCATGTAATGGAATCACCTCAGAATATTGTTTAAAAAGAAACCCAAACATATATATATATATGTATATATATATATACATATATATATATACATATATATATATGTATATATATATATATATATATATATATAAATATATATATATATATATATATATATATATATATATATATATATATATATATATATATATACATATGTAAACATATATAGTAAGGGATTGTCAGGGCTTTTGGATGTACAATATGGTAATTATTGGTCAATGCCGATATCTGATGTTTTTCATGCGTATATCTGCAGATGCTGATAAATGAGGAAGGCAGAGTTGAGCGTGTTGAGACAAGATTTGCTTGTCAAAGTTCCACTGCATGCCCAGAATTTTGTCACAAAAATAAGGTCATAGTTCTGCCATTTCTAACACAGCACAAGTCAAAGTGCAAAGCGTGAAACCTGAGTGGAGCTAGGTTGAGCATTTCGAGCGTAGTGTACAACATTTTAAGAAAAAGTCACTTCCTGCCAAATCAAATAGGGCACCTGTGACACTCCATGTGCACTACCTCTTGTATAGTGTGCTGGCTATTTCCTGAGATGCATACTACCGCATAAAAAAGTAGGATAAGAGCACTTTACCTATCATACTATAAAGTGTGGTAGTATGCAGCTCGGGACACAGCAAATGTGCAAGTTCAAATTCACTAAAGTGAGCAAACATGCAATTATTTAGTTAGTTTAAAAAAATTTCATGTGTGCGGGCAGAGTTGACCGCATAAAGACAAAAATCTCGCCTTGTGAACGTTACACTGCATGCTCAGAAGTTTGGCACAAAATAACACCATACATTTTAAGACAGTATGCCATATAAATTCGAGCCTCGGACTTTGGACGTGTGTGACACAAGCGCTACCTTTCCCACGTACAATAAATGCATCATTAAATACCGACTGGAAATATCAGGCAAATCTAAGTAGCGGTCTGATATTGATGACTTTAGAACTGCAGTTATCGGCCGATTCCGATATCATCGTGCATCCTACTTTTTGCCACTCATCATGTGGTAAATAACGGGCTCGTCCTCCCGCTCCGTCAGCGCGCTCCTGGCCGTGTGACGCGCTGGTCATGCGCACTCGAGCGGTAGTAATGACTAGCCAAGCTAAAGCCTCGGACTAAATTTGAAAGGGAAGCCCGCTTTCCTCCCGCTGCAAGTCCGCCGCCATGGAGAGCATGGAGACAGACGTCGACACGGAGCTCATGCAGAAGTTCAGCTGTATGGGTACGACCGATAAAGACATATTAATCACCGAGTTTCAGCGACTGCTCGGCTACCAGCTTAATCCCGCGGGCTGCGCCTTCTTCTTGGACATGACCAACTGGTGAGTCAACGCCTAGCCGGCCTAGGCTAGCCTAGCCTAGCCTAGCCTTGCCTAAATTAACCAATTTAAGGCATAGCTAGCGTTAGCTTAGCCTAGCTTATGTTAGCTTAGTTAAGTTCTGCAGGCTTCTCGCCTCACCCCGCAGGGCCGCGTCTAAACCACACTCACTACACATACTCTGAGAATAAACTGTGACTATCTAAGTTTGTCAATTATTTATGGTTAATAAAATATGCTCAGAGTTGACTACATATAAATGTAAAATTGATCTTAAAGTGTCAAATTCTATAACAACTAAAACATCTCAAGCATTTTCTCAAATTCACCTCAGTAAATTTACTTTTTGATATAAAAAGTTCATGATTTATAATGTATTAAATTAACGAAAGAAATTCAGTAAAATTTGTAAAACAAAACGTGTGAATCCTTTAATTGCATAATTAAATTTGATAATCTAACTTACATTACTATAAAATAGTACATAAAAATAAATAAATAGAACATTATATTGGATAATATTTAACAACATATATTGCTTTAAAGGTAATACTCCACTATTAAATATTTTAGAACAAATGTGCAGTATACTACTACTACTACTTATGATGATGATGATGATGATGATGATAATAATAATAATAATAATAATAATAATAATAATAATAATAATGCAAGCTATTAAGTTAGCTATGTTATGATTAAGTTTATCTTTTTATAAAGACAGATTTATTTATTAGAATATTAAATACTCAAGTTACAAGTAAGCAAGTACACTTGTTTAGTTAGTCATATATATAATGTGCTTCATTAAAACAAGCAAGCTTACTCCGTAGTATGTGAGTCTGGGACGCGGCCCGGCTTTGCTTCGTTATCTCGCTGGCTAACGCAACGTTATAGCCACCAAGCTATGCTTACTGCTAACTGCCAGTCACTAGACAAGATGGCTTATCTAACCAGTTAGTCAGCCTTATTTAACATGCGTTCTATTGTGACAGTATATAAAATAACATTCAGTTAACACATTAGTCACCTGTGAAATGTGGCCGGAATATTGTAATAATTTCATGATATTTAGACAACTGCAAATAGCCTCGTAGGTAGCCGATGAGCTGTTAGCTTCGACACCGCGTCTTTCAGCCTCTTCAATATATGTGGCGTTGGATCTCAGCCGATTTACAACAATAACAAAATCACAAACGTGTCTCAGAAATGTTCTTGGATAAAGCTAAACACATGAAGTTAAGCGGTAATGTTAAGGAGACTTTCAGTTCCACTCACTAGTTTCGATTAGCAGGCGGCTAACGCGGTGCAAACTCGATTGAATGATTATTTTGTCTCGTGTCAGTAAAGAGGTATGTGTAATAAATAAATCATAAATGAAGTGCGGTGTGATGTCGTTGTTTAACATGGCGTTTTATTTGATGAGAGAGTGTAAACGTTTGCTGTGTTAATGCAGCAGTTAATGCAGATTATTACGTAACACGTTGGCCTTTAAACCGCCAGCAGTGTTGGTTATTATTACTTTATTCACATGAATAACACAGTCATAGTCATTACTATACTACCTGTATAGCACTGCATGTATAGTACAATCCATATATCCCAAATGTAGCTACAAAGTGCTTTACAACGTTATAAAATAACATCTAAATGTATTCAATAGATTCACAACGTTACATTAAGAAACACAGTAAATAACAGTACCAACTGTATATAAAGCATCTCATGTTTGAGCACAGCTTTAGTGCACTTTATAAATATATAAAATATAAACAAAATGCATAGAATACACTGATCATATTGATCATTTTATGATGGTGTATTTCAGTACTTCATAGTTACAGTCTAGTTTTATACTACAGATGAACCAATCCAACCTATATATTATACAGATATAGTATAATATAACCTCATAATATATAACACACACACACGTATATATATATATATATATATATATATATATATATATATATATATATATGTATATATGTATATATGTATTTATAAGCGCAAGGTCCTGAACAAGTAGAATTTGCAAAGAAAGATAAAAATGAAACAATAAAATAAAGCATAGAAAATAGATATAAATAATATGTTTAAAATAATAATGATGATAAAAAACTTTGAGAACTGTTGCGTGTTGAATGAGGTTTTTCAATGTAGTGATTTTACAGAGTGTAACCCGTTATTTCCGCTGTAGGAACCTGCAGGCTCTTGTCCGAGAACGTAATATGATTTGAGCCCCAACATCACAGCTCCATCCATGTCGTTTGTGGAAGATGTGACGATTGGTGAGGGAGAGTCCATTCCCCCAGACACACCTTTCACCAAGACCTGGAGGATACAGAACACAGGTAACACCTGATTTTATCAAATGAAGACACATCAAAGTTATTGTCACCTCAGCTATATACAGGTCTACAGAGAGACAAGACGATGTGCATCCAGTTTCGTACAGAGTACAAAGAAAACACTTAGGACACATATATATTTATATATATATTTTATATATATATATATATATATATATATATATATATATATATATATACACACACACACACACACACACACACACACACACAACTTTCAGTTGTGTTATTTTGTGACGCTTCCTAACACTGCAGCACTAAAACCATCAGGAACAGTGAGATCTCCAGCAAGACTGTATATGTGTGTGTTGTACAGGTTCAGAGTCGTGGCCTCCAGGTGTGTGTCTGAAGTACATTGGTGGAGATCAGTTTGGCCACGTGCATGTGGTGACGGTTCGTTCACTGCAGCCGCAGGAGACGTATGACGTGAGCGTGCAGATGCGCAGTCCACTCACTCCGGGCATGTATCAGGGCCAGTGGAGGATGTGCACCGCTTCCGGACTCTTCTACGGAGGTATCACACACACATACACACACACACAGCCTTCTCGAAAACTTTTAGTAATAGAGGAAATCGATATATATGAAATATAGGAGGGATGTGAATGCTAGTGTTGTACTACTGGAGTCTCGAGAGCAGTTTTTAAAAGTCTCGGTCTTGCCTTGGACTCGGACAAAGGGGACTCAGACCGACGCAGGCATTTTGCATTGTTTAATAATTACCAACTGCAAATGGAATGCACAATAACTTCTAATTCCTACAAAAAAAAATAATAAAATCTATTATTTAAATGTGCACAGTGTCAGGATGGTATTCCATGCCATGTTGTACTTGTATAACTGTGTCTGTGACATGGTGAATCTGTGTTGATGGTGTCTATTTCCCCCTCTCTGCTGTGTCAGACGTGATCTGGGTGATCCTGAGCGTGGAAGTGAGGTCTGCTGGGCGTCACCTGGCAATCTCCTCCCCTTCAGGCCGGGTTGCTGCGCCCAGCCTCGCCCGTAGTATCACAGGGCGACTAGCCTTCGCCTCGCCTTTCAAGAACAAGCAGAGCCGAGGCGGCAGGAGCAGGACATCAGCGAGAGCAGCCGGAGCCAGCACCACGCGCTGAACGGCAGCTCAGTTACTCTGACAGCTAACAACCTGGAACAACTTATCACTAGTCACATACAGCCAGGTGAGCACGGGAAAAGCAGCTGACGTTACACTCGCGTTTAACTGAGTAATGTTAAGCTCTCGCCGTGTTATACGTGGCACCTTTGGTTCTGTAGAAAGTTATTTCATCTTACTGTGTACTTTCATGCTCTCTCACTCTCATTGCACATGAAGGAGTCACACATGACATATTTACACTATATAGGGCGGGAAGTGACTTTTTCTTCAAATGTTGTGCACGCTGCTTTCACACTCGATTGACTTGGCACTGTGTTAGAAATGTCAGAGTTACGGTGCTATTTTTGTGCCAAAGTTCTGAGAGTGCAGTGGAACATTTATCGGTGTGGGCTGATATAAGCATGAAAAACATCAGATATCGGCAGATAATTCCCTAATCGTACATCCCTAGTTATGTCTGATGTCTGATCGATGTTTGCATGTTGGATTGATGTTGTGGGCTCGTTGATCACCAAGTCAATGTATCGATGTGGATGTATTGATTGTTACACTCCTAATTATCAGTGCTGACGTTTATGGGTATCATTAATGCAGATGAAATATTCCCCTCTCTCTCTCTCTCTCTCTCTCTCTCTCCTGCAGTTTGGTTCGTTCCCGTTTGGTCAGTCCTGAAGCTTCAGGTTGGTAGTGAGTGTTTTAAGTGTCCTTGTGCTGACGGCAGTGAGGAAGAGGAGAACGAGGAGGACGAGCTGAGCCAGAGCCAGACACCACATCCACCTCCTCCTCAAAAACATTTTCCCCTCTCCTCCTCCTTTTCCTCCTCGCCTCCGCCGTTGCTCTGTCACCGTGACGACCGCCCCGGGCCCGGCCCTGTCAGCGCTGGGCTTTTAGCTGGAGGACGCAGGCGTGAATGCTAATTTAAGATGAGTGCTTGTAGAATCATGTACAAAAAATTTATGGAAAGTTTATATTTTTCTTTTCTTTCTTCATTTTATTCTTTCTTTTGCAATGAGTGTTTAGTTTTCATCACAGATGGTAAGAGATGCCAGTGAAGTCGCATCCGTTCCCTTAAATCACATCAAAATACACTTTTTAATCTGATCTCTGATTTATAATAATAATGATAATAATAATAAGCAGATTGACAATCAGCTGCGTGACGAGTGTTGCAGTAAACCAACATTGGTGCATTGCACTTCTATTTTAAAGTTCAGGGGATGTTAAAGTGTAACTTATGCAACAAGTATCGTGCCACCGAGGAGCAAGCCATCGCTGCCATTGCTTTCTTTACTCTCACGCTATTCTGTCTGTTTAGTTTCCTCCATTGAACAGTACTTTTTGTTAACCAGCGAAAAGAATGTACATATCAGTCCTGTTTGAAATACGGATTTGTTCTTGTCATCACCGTTTCCCACCAGCAGAGGGAGACAAATAATCATTTTAATAAGTGAACAGTTGTGGAATGGAGCAGCTCCTTTATTCTACTGTCTTTTTATTTCCTTTTTTACTTACCATTTTAGTAAGGGATGCCAATACTGATACTGATATCTGATATTTTTCATGCTTGTATCTGCAGATAACGATAAATGAGGAAAGGCAGAGTCGAGCGCGTAAACAAGATATTCTGCTCAACAAAGTTCCACTGCACGCTCAGAATTTTGACACAAAAATAACACCATACTTCTGACATTTCTAACACAGCGCTAAGCGAGCGTGAAAGCATTTCCAGCGTAGTGCACAGCTTTTCAAGAAGAAGTCACTTCCCGCCCTATGTAGTGCACCAATTCTAATAGGGCATGTGACTCTCCATGTGCACTACCTAGTGTTTAGAGAGCCGTTAAGCTACAACCCTGGCTATTTCTGAGATGCATACTAACATAAAGTATGATAAGAGCGCCTTACCGACCATACTATTAAGTGCAGTAGTACATGGCTCGGGACACAGCCCATGTGTGAGCTCACAGTAAGTTGTCATTAAATATCAGCTGGAAATATCGGGCAAATTTAAGCTTCGGTCAAATACTGGTGACTGAAAAATATCAGTTATCGGCCGATTCTGATATGATTGCGATATTATCGTGCATCCCTAGTTCTGTTAGTTAACTCACTGCCTCATGCGCTGCACCCGGGTGTAGTTTTATTTATTAGAATGTTTGCTGAAGGTGTTTTTGCTGAATGTAGTGTGCAGGGGTTTTATAGGTTCTCTTTTTGTGTCCGAGTGATGTTTGTTTATTGGCTCCAAAAGATCTGAGGTCCTTTTTAAAGCTCTGAGTGTATGGGAAGTGTCTGCATTTGCATCTGAAATGAAGATGTGAGGCTGAATCGCAGTGTGTGTGTGTGTGAGTGTGTGTGTGTGTGTGTGAGTGTGTGTGTGTGATGAGATGAGTGACGTCTGTATTTTTGGATAGTGTGCAGATCATCACGAGTCATCAAAATGAAGATGTTGTAAATGCTGTATTGTAAAGCATTACTTTAAACAAATCCCCTTTGACATCTCTGGAGTGTGACAGATTTTATTAAATGGAGCGACGGGACGTGGTCAGATGATGAGAATAAAAGTCTGACGTTTACAGGATTAAAAATGAAAGTTTCTTGAAAAGTCTGGAATATTTTGCAACTTTGTAACATCATTAAATTTGCAAGAAAGAATCTTTAAAAATGTGATAAATGTTGCAAATTTACTAAAATAAAAGAAAAGAACTGATTAAAAGTGTGTGAGATGTGTGAGTTTTCTGGCCGTGTAAATTTAACTTTTAATCTGTAATTGTACCTAAATGGTGACTTACAATATCAGTTTTCTCTAGAATTTGAGATTTTTTGCATGCAAATTTATTACTCCATAATGTCAGAAAATGTCTAAATTCTATTGTTGTAACTTTAATCTGATAAATTTGGATGTTGTTCTCACAAATGTATGACTCAGTGTCAGAGAATCCTTATTAATATGCAACTGAAATATAATACATTTGTTTTTGTTTGCACAAATTTATGACTATGGCAGAGAATGTCTAATTTTTGTTGTAAATGCGTGAAATTTGGACTTTTGATGTCAGGGAATGTCTGCGTGTTTTCTTATAAAGTTGTGACATAAATTTGTAATTTGGTTTCGCTAAGTTATGACTACAGTGTTATAGAACATCTTTCTTAAAATCTATGGAATTTATCATTTCTGACTTTTATCTCACATATGTTTTGACTCCATAATGTCATAGAATATCTGATTATTTCCCTCATAAACATGTAAAAAGAATCTAGTAAATTTGGATTTTGTTCTTGTAAATTTATGACTCTACTATGTCAGAGAATGTCAAATGTTTTTGGTTGTAGATGTTGTGACTTAAATCTTAAAAATGGACAATGCAATTTGTAACTTAATATCAGAAAATATTTTATTTTGTTTCTTTAATCCAAGAAGTTTGGACTTTTTCTCATAAATTTGTGACTGAACCGTGTCAGAGAATGTCTAATTTTTTTCTTATAAATTAGTAACATTAATCTTAGAAATTCTTATTTTTTTCTTACTAAATTATCACAGTGTCATAGAACATCTTCCCCAGAATCTAATTTAATCTCATAATTTTAGAATTACTGCCTTTTTCTTACACATTTATGACTCTACAATGTCAGAATGTCAGTTTTTTCTTGTAAATTTTAATCTCACAAATCTGTGACTTTTTCTTGTAAACAAGTAACTTTAATCTAAGACATTTTCTTGCAAATTTATGACTGTAAAATGTCAGAGAACATCAGTTTTTGTCTTTAAATTTGGGATTATTTTCTCTCAAATATATGACTATAAAGTGGAGGGAATATCCTGTTTTTTTCTTTTATAACATTAATCTCGTAATTTCAGATTTTTTTCCTCACAATTTTATGACTATTATGTTAATTTTGTTCTTGTAAATGGACAATTCTATCTCAGAAAGTTTGGTTTTTTTCTTGCTAATTTATGACTAAAATGACAGGGAACATTTGAGTTTTTCTCATGATTTTGTGACTTTAATCTCAGAAATTTGTACTATTTTTCTCCTAGAATTTGTGAGCTTTACAAAATTTAAATTAATATCCTACTTTTCCTCGTAAATGTACAACTTTAGTCTCATGAATCTTTATATTTTCCACAATCTCAACTTCATCATTTTTATTATCTGCAATCTTGCTAATACAGCGTGGCACTGGAGGGATTGAGTTTCATGGGATTTGTTTAAAACTATTGAGTGATTTTTTCCCCTCATTTTTTTTTTTGACACAACAGAGCTTTTCTCTCCTCCCTAACTCCCTCTCTCCAGCCCAATCTCACGTCTCCGTGTGTTTTCTTTTGTCAACTTCCTTGTGACAGTTGTGGTTTTATGACATTTGAGCTTCCTCTGTCCCGGACACTTTTGATGACTGTCTGTTGGGTTTTTGCACAAGAGCTAAAATTATGATTACCTATGGGTTTAGAATCATCTAAGGTCTGAAATAATCTGTGTGTGTGAGTTAAGTTTGTGATTAAGAAGGTGAAAAGAGGAAGCTGAAGTGGATTTTCCTACAAGTCGTCTGCTTTTAGTGGAGAAATGATTGCAGTGTTGTTAAAGTGATGACATGAAGCAGGAAATGTTGAGTTCCTAATCCCACTTTTGAGGAACATGACGAGTTTAATTCCAGTTCGATTTTAGTTATTGTATATGAGATTACGAAATTAAAAAGGAAAAGCTCATCTTTGTAGCTTTACAAAGGTGTGTAAATGTATATAAGTGTGTAAAAACATAAATATACAGCAATGAACAGGCTCCAGGCAAAAGTCGCTAAATGCAGCACTAAACCTGCTCTTTGTAGCATTATGGCGGCCCTTCACGGCAAGTTTATTTATAGAAACACATTACTTATAATACACATAGGTCATTCGATATTGCTTTACAGAAACAAGATAAAATTTGTTAAAAAATTAAAAGTAAAGATAAAAAGAAAAAGCAATGAGAAAATGAGTAAAAATAAAGATAAAATAGAAATAAAAGCGATTAAAAAGAGATATACTAAACATTTTAAAAATCGAGCACCAGGTAAGATATTAACAGAAATTTAAAGAATTCCAATAAGCTCAGCACTCAGGGAGTGGGAAAAAGCAACTGAGAAAAAGTGCTGTTTTTTAGCATCCGTTTTAAAACTTGCCCACACAGTTAGGGCAGATCTGATATTACTGGGCAGTTGGTTCCAGCGTAGTGGCGAAAGGCCATTTCACCGAGCTTAGTTTCAGTTCTTTCACCACCAGCTGGCTGATCCTGCGAATCTTAAGGGACCTGGGGTGTAAACATCAAACATATCAGAGATGTAACTGGGGCCCAACCCGTTTTACGAAGTGACTTATACAAATTAGTAGATTAGCAAATCAATTTTGTACTGAATTGGAAGCCAGTGCAGGGACCTGAGAATTGGCATGATATGATCTCTTTTCTTAGTTCAGGTTAGAACTCTGGCAGCCGCATTTTACACAGATGAGCTGGGCTGGCTCTAAGGGACTTTTTAAAAAGCTAAATTAGCACCTGTACCCAGTAATGCGTTTCAACTTTGAGCAGCAAGGTTTAGGCTGCATACATTTAGTTGGCACTGTTAGAGCCTCCTATTGTTCAAATAGCGGCATTGTAAAGTTAGTGCTATAATAATAATAATAATAATGAAGAAAAAAAGAAATTTCAATTACAAGAAGGCTTCCATAGCACTTCATAATTGGACAATAAAAGGTCAAATAATGGGAAGGAATGACAACAGTATTAATACTGAGAGAAAGTTATGTGTGTAAATACCAATAAATCACACTTTATAGAATGTCAAAAATTAATTATCAAGTCCATTTTAGTACATTTAAGAAGTAACTTCTAGGGTTAGGTACCTTATGAGTACCTTAGTGGACCTCCAGTCACATGGCGAACTCCATAAGCGTTACACTACAAAGGACCCCTGGTGACTGAGATCCTATAATGAGGCCCGTGGTAGGCTATAAACTTCCATAGCAAGAAATGGAGTACACAGGTGTAGAAAACGCTAATGATTATTATGAGATTAATAAAATATCTCTTTTAAAACAAGTCTCAGTTTCTTACTAGCAAGTCTCCACTAAATGTCACTTGTGTACTATATTATTGCGTTCGTTCTGTATTTTTTGTTTTGCTTTTTGCACATTCTGTCCTGTTGAATGTAATGTTTAGTGTTACTATATGTTACACCGGGGCCATGGGCAAATGCTGTCTCATCACACTTTGTACTTATGCCATGACTGATGACAATAAGTACCTTGAACTTGAACTTGAACTTTAATCATTTAATCATCATTTATTTTGTCCCATGTGTCTGATATTTCCTCACATTAATCTCTCTTCAAGAAGCCTGATTATGTGTGTGTTTATGGGCTTTGTGATTGCGAATCTTGAAGAGTGATTAGGCTGGAGGTGTTTTTGGACACTGACAGCTACAGACCGAGTTGAGTGACAGAGTGACGGTTATAACCAGAGGCACAGTAAATACACCATGTCATGTTAACACCAATGTCAAATGCAGCAGAATGATCCATGAGCTTGTTTTTAGATTCAAGAGTCTTTATGTGTCACATACATATGTATACATAAGTACAACATGTAGTGAAGCGTTTCCTGCAGATTAAAAAACAGAATTTTGACTTTATTTACTTTATATTAGCTCCGATTATGTCACTATTAAAGATGCACAATATGTGAATTATTGGCTAATGCCGATATCCAATAATTTTCATGCTTATATCTGCCCATGCTGATAAATGAGAAAGGCAGAGTTGAGCGCATAAAAGACAGATATTTAACTCGCCAAACTGCACACTTCCCTCCCTATGTAGTGTACCAATTCTAATAGGGCACGTGTGACACTCCGTTAAGCTACAACCCTGGCTACTTCCTGAGATGCATACCACCACATAGAAGAGTATGATAAGAACACCTTACCTACCATACTATTAAGTGCAGTAGTACGGCTCGGGACACAGCCCATGTGTGAGCTCACATTCACTAAGTGAAGCAAACACACAGTTTAGTAGTTAAAACATTTTCGCGTGTGCAGCAGAGTTGGTACGTAAAGGAGCCAAATTCTGCTGGAGAACGTTCCTGCGTGATCGATTTTTACCTAAAAATAACACCAGACATTTTTTTAAGACAGAAAGTAGCGGGCCATATAAATCCACCTCGGACACAAGCGCTACCTTTCATACGGACAATAAATGCAGCAATAAATGCAACACGTACAATAAATGCACAATAAATATCAGCTGGAAATATCGGCTGGTAATCTAAGCGTTGGTGTGATGTTGACTTAATAATAGCGATTATCAGCGATTTACGATATAATTCCGATATTATCGTGCATCCCTAGTCATTATATATTAATATAATATAGTATATAGTATATACTATAGTAGTATAGAAGAGTACTTAAAAATGTTTAAGAAAGCAAATGATTTCTGTCTCAGCAGTTTGCCTGCAGGGCGGATCACACATGAGCACGGGTCTGTAAAGTGTCTCCACCAGCGTACACAACCTGCAGGAAAACTCCTGCTTTCAAACGCCCTCGCCCCGCTGCTGCTTTACATCCCAACCTGACCTATACGACCTCCTGAATGACCTGTGGATAAAATTTTTCCAGGGGAATCCCCAGACTGTAAATCAGACCAACACTTCACCAAATCCAAAACCTGCTACAATCTTTTATATTACCATCGAGGAAGCTGGTGGTTTTCCTGGAGCGTGCTTATTTGTGTTAATGATTTCAACAGTTTCAGATGCAGCGTTATAGAGATATAACGAGCAGGAAACTGCTCGTTTGCACCCACAAGGTTGTGACCTTGATGAACCCACGAATTCGGACAAGATTTGTTGAATTAAATCCTTACTGCAGTTATCTTAGTTATCCCAGACTCGTGGTGAAATTTAATCGGGGTCTGGACGTGATCCATGCCCGAACTACGTACATTTATATATTATCTGTCAAATCATGATGAAACACAACACAACATCCTGGAGTTCACCCATTACCACTTCTTTAAATAAGAGATTTATGCAAATATCATAGTTCATGAAGATATCAAATTACTTAGTCTAGAGAAGTGTGAACGATATAATTATTCCACCAGAGTGCAGTATTTAGTATTCATGTTGATACTTGTTTTATAGTAACATCTCAAATGATTTTTGAAACAGACTAGTGGTAGTTTGTCATTGTTACCAGAACATTGCTGCAAGTTTGACACTAGTGACTGACAATGACAAACTTGTGCAACATATTCTTTCAAACTCCACTGTTCACCACAAATTAACCAAGGTTTTGCTGCAAACCTGCCACAAACATTTAGTTTTGTAAGGGCAGACTTACACCAAAGGGGAACGCAAAAACAGACTTACATTATCACAAACCTAGGTTTAGCATATTAGTCCAAAAATGCCATGGAGTTTAAAGTGGAGACTAGGAGAGAGAGGTCACTAGTGTTCAGGTGGAGGAACTACACTCAAAATCACTACAATTCTACTTTATAAACAAATAAAATGCATAATAATTATTTTAAATTACACTAGGCAGCTCTCAGAGTCCATTCACAGTTCTTTGTTCTGCTCATACAGACAAAATGTGTATATTAGATATAAAAATAGAATTTTGACTTTTACTCATTGTAACTCTCTCTATGTATAGTATACCAATAATAATAATAATAATAATAATAATAATAATAATAATAATAATAATAATAATAATAATAATCTGGGAAAAAGACAAGCCATCAGCAGTTTTATTTAACTTGAAAATGAGCATGTGTAAGTTAATAAAATAACACACATAGAACATAAATAAATATACTAAGTACATTTGAATACTATTTGTGTTTTATTAATTAGACTTTATAAATTGTGGTGAGAAGAGCAGCTACACATCACCGTCACTCTCCCCCTCAACTTCTAGCAGGAAAAGGAAATCTCTCTCTCTCTGTTTTTGTGGGGGTTTCTCACACCTCGGCATGTCGATCCACTTTCCTTGTGTTGCATTATCTCAAGGATGAACAGGAACGCCGTGACATTGCCAGCAGGCTCATGAAGAAGGCTATGGAGGAAGTAAACCTGATCCTGCAACATCATATAAAGTTGCATAAATATTAGCACATGCAAATTACAGTAAACATGAGCCGTTTAAAATATATCTGTTGTGGGGTCTGCACAGACTCACCTATAAAAGATGAATCTTCTGTGATTAACAACTTTAGTTAACAAGTGACTGTTTTGTGAAAAGATACTGTAAGAAAGAATTAACATTTACCTTGACAAGTCACTTGTACATGATCTACACTTCAATATGTTCAAAAATGGAACATGTGGAATATAGTACTATACCAAAATGAAGTATATTCCAGTGCTATTAGTACACTTCTAAACAAAAAAAAAAATATAGTCATAACTTTTAATGTACTTCAAATAAACTTGAGTATACGTATACTGGCCTGTACTGACCAGCATTCAGAAACGTCCCAAGTATATCACACCTGTACTTAGAATTTAAATACAGTTGGGATTCTTAGTTTTTAACATTCTTAAATACAAATGTAAGATAAAACTTAATTTTCTAGAGAACTCATTTTTGAAAAATCTAAGCATAAAACATTGTCATTGGGTTTTCTACAATTTAATTGATCTGACAGTTCTACGGTTGTATAATATTATATTATTTAAATATCTTTCGTCTCTGTTTTTCCATCTACATGAAAATATGTAACTTTTGTGAGAACAAATTTAATTAAAAATAAAAGTAGAAAATTGGATTATTTGATGTTTCTTCTATACTACAGTTGTATAATAGTATACCATTTAAATCTTGAGGCTAAATTTAAAAAACAATCAAAAAAATATTGATATATGAGTCCATTATTAGTGCCTCTGAGTTCCCTTCTACATACACATACTGCACACACACAGATATATGCATGTCCACACACACACACACACACACACACAAATTTGCTTAAACAGTCCTTTAACAGTTGCTGCCACAGTGCCTTGGGGCTGTTGACCTGATCAAACTGATCCAGCTCATTTACTCCTGGAGGCTGTTTGGTCACAGGCCACTTCACCCCTGCTGCATCGTACTTCAAGCAACTAAAAACTCTGGAACACTTCCAACTCAATATATCGCACAGGTGAGGCTGCTGTCAACACGCAGAAAACTCCACATTCATCTGCTGAAAACTTGACGTTCATCTGCTGAAAACTTTATTTTCATCTGCACATCTACACTAAAGAAACCTCAGCATGCTTCTTAGTAAGTATCCTTATACAGTATTTCATGTTTATTAAGCAAACTTAAATTCAAGTGTAACTTCCAAGTATACTTTTTGTAGTGAGTATGTTAACATCAAAGTACTAGTTTAACGTATACTGTATATGACATAACTTTTTTCTCTCAATCAGTTTTCATTTGATTAAGTGACCCAAAAAGGTCTCGCCAGTAAAACTCAATGACTATAGAGTGTGTTCTAATAATAACTAATTACAATTCGTCCAAATGCAATTTCTCACATTACTTTTTTCTTTTATATTAAAAAAAAGAGCAAAAACAAGAAAGATAATTTAATCTAACATGGTAAATGTTCATGTGGATGAAAATTAGACAGCAGGTCTAATTATTGTTACTGATTTATTATAAATAAAATTGAATTTAATTGAAAACTTTATTTATCATATTAAGAATCCATTCCTTGCATCAGCTTTGATTGGTTGCATGTTGAGTTTCCAGAATGTTTCATTGCTATTAAATTAGTACCAAAATGTTCTTTATACATTTTTTCCTAAATACTGCTGCATTAATTAATCACAAGAGATTTATAGTAATTTCACATCATGCAAAAAAAATGTATAATTATTTTGTCATCTTAGTAATGCAATGTCATTTGTTTTCTGCTCTAAGAATGTTTAGAAGCAAGAAAAAAGTTTTATAATGTTATGTTTACTACTGACACGGCCTTTAAGACAAAATTGTTTAATGTTCTCCCGGCTCACTGCACCTTGCTGTTGTTCTGTTTTCCCGCGTCACTGAAGAATTGGGGTTATGCAAATTAAACACATCGGGAAGGAGAAGAGCTTTCTGCAAGTGGATCCAAGTCGGTACGTTTGAGATTGTAATCCGATGAGGCTCAACGATTCAACTTTGATAAGAACATTAAAGGTTTTAGGGATTGTCAGGACACCTCCTTCCCCCACACCACACACACACTTATCTGGTTTGATCTACTACAGCAAAACTATTTTCTACTGAAATTTAGTTTCCAGTGAACTATAAGAACCACCAGTAAACTATTTTGGCTGCTGTGGAAAAAGTCGTTACAAGAGAAGTCAGACAATAAATCCATTGCTAACACTTAGTAAAAATAAATACAGTATATTTAAGTGTGTTTTCTGTATATTTCTTCTAAACGAAACATATTATTGTGAATTTAACAGATATATATTGAGTATACGTGGTTTATACTAACAGTGATTCAGAAAATGTAAAGTATACGTAAAATCCTATGCTTCAAGTATACTTATCTTGTAGTTATACAAACTTTAAATTAAAACATAAGAATGATGTTAAGTTCGTTTAAAGAAAACTTTTTATTTACAAAACCACCCTTGTTTACTGAGAGTATAAATAAAAGTGTAGTCATAAACTAAAAAGTTTGCTGAAAGTTATATATTTAATAAGTTCTATTATATTACAATTCACAGTTAATACTTAAATTTTTTGGTAAATTAACTGAAACAATTTAACAATGTACACACAATGTACGCTTTCAAAAAGTGGACTCAGGGCTTTTTGTTTGGGATTTGGAAAGAATGTCCTACGAAGGCAAGTTTGTATGTGATTTATGGCACTTATAAAGTAAAAGCCATCTATCAGTGATTAAACTATTTCAGGATCATGCAAAGAAATACTTCTATGATGTACAGTACACATGTGAATATAAACTGTGTATATAAGAATTATTGAATCCAAAAAATATTATTTATATATATATATATAATGTATACCTGCTAGCTTCAAACTTAGATAAGATTATAAAGTTACTGCAAAAGCTACAAAATTTTAAAAGTAGCTTTGCTACTGATAAGCTATTAAGGAAAAACGTTGTAGTTATATATATATATATATATATATATATATATATATATATATATATATATATATATATATATATATATATATATATATATATATATTCAGAGAATGGTTCTGTATGGAGTTTTTTGATGTAAAAGCTGCTGGTTTCCCGTGAGTACTGGTTACATGTGCTGATTAGTGTGACTTTTCCCCAATTCCAACAGTCACACCTCATCCTCCAAACACAGCAGCGCTGCACTGAGAATAAAGCCTCACTTCTTACACCAGTAACACTTTACTGTTATTACTGTTATTAATCGAGTCACTCTGATGATCAAAGAGTGCACAAGAGTTTCAGCTGAGAGCAAACACTGGAAAGTGTGAGAAGTGAAACCTGGTGCGAAAGAGCAGTGTTTACCATCTACATCAACTTCAGATGTTGTTGAGCTGTTGGGACTGATTTAGTGTGTTGTTAAGGGTTTGCTCTTGGATTGTAATTATTAAGTAAATATCAGACATGAAGCAGATCAGAGGTGTGAAGTCAGAGTCAAGCTTTATTTATTCATTAAATAAGAATGTTGGAATACTTTAGTAATAATCCTAACTCTAATGCTAACTCTTCAGTAGAGGAAGTAGAAATATTTCAGTGTTAAGTTGAGAAAGTGGAAATACTTGAGTCCTTAAGAAGACAAAGTAGAAATATGTGAGAATTTACACAAAAATGTAGAAATACCTGAATTCTTAAGCAGAGAAAATATAAATTCTTGAGCATGTAAGTAGACAAAGTAGCAATACTAAAGTACTTAAGTAAAGAAAGCAGAAATAATCAAGTACTTAAGTAAAGAAAGAAACACCTGAGTACTTAAGTAGAGAAAATAGAAATACTTGAGTACTTAAGTGGAGAAAGCAAAAACTCTTGAGACCTTAAGTAGACAAAGTAGAAATACTAAAATACTTACGTAAAGAAAGTAGAAATAATTGAGTATTTAAGTTAAGAAAATAAAAATCCTTCAGTACTTAAGTAGAGAAAGAAACACATGGGTACTTAAGTAGATAAAATAGAAATACTTGAGTACTTAAGTAGAGAAAGCGAAAACTCTTGAGACCTTAAGTAAACAAAGTAGAAATACTAAAATACTTAAGCAAAGACAGTAGAAATAATTGAGTATTTAAGTAAAGAAATTAAAAATCCTTTAGTACTTAAGTAGAGAAAACAGAAATACTTAAGTACTTAAGTAGAGAAAGTAGAAACATTTAAGTCCTTAAGAAGACAGTAGAAATATATGAGTATTTTTGTGAGTAAGAAAATAGAAATACTTGAATACTTAAGAGAGGTAAATATTTGAATACTTAAGTGAACAAAATAGAAATACTTGAGTACTTAAGTAGAGAAAGTAGAAACATTTAAGTATAAAGTAGTAATATGTGGGTATTGTGCGTAAAGTCCAGGGGAGCAATATATGTATGTAGTCGAATATGATGAAGATGGAATCACCACTTTTATCAAACTGAACAGAATTCATTATCCTACTTTCAGGAAATCAGACTGTGATGATGAGCTCCGACAGGTCTCACCTCTACACGGAATTCCCAGCGTTCCCCAACACCCATGTGGTTTCATGGAATCCCGACGAAAGCACCAAGGTGTTCCCTGCGTTCTCCTCAGTTCCGCCGTACCTGTCCTGGCTGGAGGACACCACCTGGCTGCTGAGGATGACCTCTGACCCCACCGGAGTTGCCCCCGCCTCCTACAGCCACCCACCACTCCACTGTAGGGAGGCAGGCCAGCGACCGGTGATTGACATTAGTGGGCGGGGCTCAAGTGCAGGTGCAAACCCACAGATGGAGGTGGAGGATCGCTGTCTGGAGCAGGTGCAGACTCTGGTGGTGGAGGAGGTGCTGAAGGACATCGAGACAGCCTGTAAACTGCTCAACATTACGCCAGGTAGATAAAAATCTAAAAGTGCATGAAATAATTTCCTTCATCCAGGTAGAATTTACGCCACTTGCTCAACCTGCTAACAGTTGCAATTAAATGTGTCAAAAATATATAAAAATTTATGTTAGGGTAAGCTACAGAGACGTCTTGGTCAGAGTGGACTTCATCATCCAACTCCATCTTGCAGTTATTTAGAGCACGGTGTAATGGGATGAGCGGCCACACTACTGATAAGCTAATAAAATGAAAGTAGTTAAGGTGGTAACTTTGCTACTTGTAGTTATCTGCTCACCAACACTGGTATGTTGTGTATTCAGAGCCGGCTGACTGGAGCTCAGGTCAGGTGCAGAAGTGGCTGCTGTGGACCGAGCACCTGTACCGACTCCCTCACGTGGGACGAGCCTTCCAGGACCTGAGCGGCAGAGAGCTGTGTGTCATGAGCGAGGACGAGTTCCGTCAGCGAGCATCACACTGCGGAGATGTGCTATACGCTCACCTGGACATCTGGAGGACAGGTAAATTAAAGTCAAATTTCTAATAGGGGTGTAACGATCGACATCGATCCACATCGACACTTTGAGTCAGTAATCAGCATACGTGGCAATAAACTTCATTCTGATTCTGATACCACTCACTTGTTCAGATGCTGTTTAGAAATAAACACAATAAACACTGCAGAGTGGTTTAAATGTTGTCATCTAACATGAATCTGTGTTTTCTCTAGCTGCCTGGATGAAAGAGAGATCTAACACGTTTATTGGTAAGGACAAACTAAATCCTAGGTCCTCATGAGTGTGGAGATGTAGAGATAAATCACTGTGTGGTATGATATGAGATGTTAGGGCCAAGCGATATGCCCTCAAATCAATATCACGATTAATTGAAAATTTTATTTTGATTACGATGAACAATTGTGTTTGTTTTTGTCGTCATCGTTCATTGACAAAGTTTGTACTGTAAATATTACACACTATTAAAGCTTGGATATGGAGTACATGTCTGTGATTTTAAAATCATTAACAGAATCTAAAAAAAAAAGGAATAAATAAAATTTCAAAAATAATTGAAATAACTGACCTGGGCAAGATTACTTTGTCGTTTTTGCTGAATTTTTGGAGCAGTTGGTAGTGTAACGGTTAGAAAGTTGACCCCATGATTCAGAAGGTCAACTTTCTCCAAGCACTACCAAAAAGTTGCCCACTGCTCCTTTATGGACGGGTCAAATGTAGAGCTCACATTTTTTGTGGTAATCATTCATTTAATTTTTGACGGATCACCCAGCCTTACTTTGTGTTCTCTACTGGTCAGCAGGTGAGGAGGCATATGTCGAAGCCGACTCGTCTTGCATTGTTCAGCCTATACACCTGTGGCAGTTCCTCCGAGAGCTCCTGCTCAAACCTCAAAACTATGGGCGCTCCATACGCTGGCTCAACAAGGAGAAAGGTGAGCATTTACATTTACAGCACTTTGCATTAGCTCTTATCCAGACCTCCATTTCATAATTACAGAAACACATTTCCTGCAGCAACTTGGGGTTAAGGGTCTTGCTCAGGGACCCAGTGATGGTAGTGCTGGAGGTAGGATTCGAACCCACGACCTCTTTGTCCAGAGGCGAGCATCCTCCTAGCTACCAGCACCCTCAAACATTTGGGAGAGATCCTGCATCTGGAGACACTCACAGGATGGTATTATATAGGGACCAGGGACGTGGTAAGTTGTTAGACGAGGCCCTGTTCCGAATAATTTTATGTTTATTCATTTTTTTTGGAATATCCACTGTACTTAGGGTGGTGTTGATTAGTGGTTAGAACCAGTAGGTCATCGGTGGGTGACCGGTAAAGGTACCACTGAGGTACTCATAAGCACGGTACCATCCCCAAGCACTGCTCCCCAGGTGCTGCCAAAAAGTCTGCTCACTGCTCCTTCATGGCTGGGTCAAATGCGGAGCTCACATTTGGTTGTGGTGCACTGTATGCTTAAGGTTTGGGTTGAATCTCTGTAACAGCCTCAAGGCCAGACCTGAACCGTTCTTTCTCCTTTTGGCAGGTATATTCAAAATCGAAGACTCCGCCCATGTGGCCAAGCTGTGGGGCATCAGGAAAAACCGTCCGGCTATGAACTACGACAAACTAAGTCGCTCCATCCGGCAGTACTACAAAAAGGGCATCATTAAGAAGCCTGACGTGTCTCAGCGTTTGGTTTACCAGTTTGTCCATCCCGTATGACCGGGGGGCAAATGGCTCAGACTCCACAGTTTCCATAACCATTTCCAGTTCCAGCTGGTAAACTTGCGGATTTTCTATCCGTCAGAAGACACAGCGAACCCTACAAACCCTATGAACAACTTCACCAATTCCAGTGCACTTACTGTAATTAAAGGAAACCTGATTGTGCAGGTATAAGAGTTCAGGAACAGAGGTGACTGCATTTAGCACATACCAGAAAATTCACCTGCCAAAAATCACTGTACAAACTGCCTGATTCTCATTTGCATAATCTCCCTCGTCCACAGATCGTGATGGTGTGTATTTATGGTCTGTTTATATTTTCATGAGTGGTCTGTCCTTAATTTCATTTCACGCTTTACTTATTATTTGTACAGCACACATGCCATTAATGTGTTATCCTTTACCAATAAGTATGTAAAAGCAGAAATTTGATTGTTGTTTTACATTTACAGCATTTAGCTGACACTTATCCAGAGCGACTTCCATTTTTCTACTGACAGTCTTCCTGAGAACAACTTGGGGTTAAGGGTCATGCTCAGGGACCCAGTGCTGGTAGTGCTGGAGGTGGGATTCAAACCCACAATCCCTTGGTCCAGAGACGAGTATCGTAACCTCTAGACCACCAACTTCAACACCAATACATATTCCCTGACATAATAAGAAACTGAAGCTTCAAGCTTTACACTTACTCATTTGCCTTTAAAAATCTGTTGGCGTTAACATATCCATATGTAAATTCTCATTGGGCCTCATTCACCAACAATAAACCCACTTAAAACACAGTTTTCACCAAGATTCTGACATTCACCAATGTTTTCTTATTTGAGATTTATTTTAGGTAAGATTAGAACTGCTCTTAAACACATTTTCTTCCATGCATGTTTGTGCAAAACATTGGCTTATTGGGTTTTCCTCAGTTCAGTTTCGTATAATTTTACCACTTACTATTTAAAAGTCAACTTTCTTAAGAACAAATGTAAGGAAATCAAACTTGTCATTAGGTCTATAAGGTCAGGGTTAAGCCTAACTCAAGGGTGTAATGCTCTCCACTTAAATTATTTCTTAAATTTGTTCTTAAGAAAGGTCTATATGATGGATTCATGACGTGTTCTTAAACTGTTCACCAGTTTGTTCTTGTGACGATTAATATTGCCATTTCAATTGTACAATTTTGCAATAGAATTGAAGAAACCCCAATTGGCAAATGTTTTGCACGAATGTGCACTGCCTTAAAATGTGCTCTTCAGTGTTTGTAGATTCAGTTTTTACCCAAGAATAAATCTCATGTGAAATCTCTGATGAAAACTGCGCAGTTGGGTTTTAAGCAGAAATTTCTTCTTAAGACAGGTTGGTGAACGAGGCTGTGTTTTGCTCGTCCTGAGCGCTGGGTGTTGTTTGATTAAGTGTGTAGCTGTTTGCTCTTGTCATGAGCGTTCAGCATAAAGATGAAGTGTAAAGGTGTTCCCAAAGGCGCTGTTGACACAGCCATGTTTAACCACATGCAAAGTGACACAGCCTTGGAGCATTTTCGTTTCCTTACAAATGCCTTACAATTCCCTTTTTTTTTATCAACACATTTTAGAATTTTAAATGTATGTTTTTCCTATTGGTTTGTCATCACGAGTAATGAAGAAATATTTCAAGTTTTAAACTGTGTTTGTGACAATGCATTATAACATAACTAATGACGATACTAACTTAACTATTTTTTTCAGTAGCTTATCAGTAGTCGACAGTGTTGAGAGTAACACGTTACAAAAGTAACACGATTACAGTAATGTATCAGTTTTTGCTGTAACGCAGTAGTGTAAGGCATTACCAATACATGTTCAGTAATGTTATACTCATTACATGTTTCAGTAATGCGTTATAACACACTTTTAACCCAAAATTTTGTGCTATTTTGTTTTTATAAAAACTAACACCACGAGAGCCTTGTCACAAGAGTAAAATCTTGTGAGTAAAAGAGTTATTTCCTACAGAGTGTATGTCTACAGTCATTATGCTGCACCACATCACCCTCCACTGGATGTAGAATCAACTGCAGTAAACTACATTTTACCATTTTACTATGTCCTACTTCCACACTTATTCTGGTGAAAGTAACCCAAACGTAATGCAGGAGTCGTGTAACACATTACAATTCAGAAACAGTCATATTACTATTATGAATGAAAAAGTAATCAATTACTTTGAAATAACACTAACTAAATTTTTCAGTAACCATTTTTTACAAATAGCAATGTAACATGGCAAAACCCTGTTACATCGACAAAATATTAGCTTGTTATAAATATAGATTTTCAGTTTCACATTTTTAAAATTCATTTGCTTTAAGAGCATCCTCCAGCACACAGTTACCATTTATCTTCCCCGACACTGCAATGTGTCATTGTTTTACTTACTAAAGGTTTTTTTGTTCTGTAAGTTTTGAACACTTAAACATAACTGGTTATGTTCACTATAATAAAAAATAGACATACGTTCAGTTAAAATAACACAAGAAAGCCACAAATGAACATCACACACAGTTTTTTCTCAACAAACGTGTTTCTCTTTTCCCAAACTACTATTGCAATATTTGAGATCAGCACGACAACGTTAAATTTTTCAGGTCCTCAGGGCAAATTTTTCAGCGTCGTCGCCATGTTTTTTCTTGTTTTTTTTTAACCTTTTTATGCATATTTAAATGAACTTCATTTTATATTGAGATGAACAGGCACTACACCAGTAAGGAGATCAAAATTACATCACTATTAACGTACATACGTCCTCTAACAGACCGCTAAAGTAGTTTTCACAACAGAAGCCATCGTCGTTCCCTGGGTATATGCAGAAAGAGCAAATCAACATTTAAAAAATTAATGAAGAAAAATAAGCATTTACATGTACACGGTTCCTTAATTCTCAAACTCGGTTAGGTTTCATCTCTACGCAACACGGTTGTACAGTTACAATAGAATATAATCTTTACATTACATCATCATATACAAATAGGACGCGTTTATACAGGTATGGTACATAGACGGTTCCATTGCAGTCGAAGTGAAATTAACACAATATGGTTCCTACACAGCGTTAACATTATTTAGGATTTTTCTTCAACTCTGCTTATTTTTGTCGTTTAGCGTTTACAAGTATGACACTACGTATTGTTTTTCGGTGTTCCAAACACTTGCAATTTTTCACAATTTATTTTTCTATACATTGACACAACTCAAACACACTGGATATAATAAAGATGTTTTTGTGATATTTCCTCCACATCTCACGTATTCCTTTCTTTCTGTGTGTTTCTGTCGTGTGCAGTCCCCACTGGGTTTTTGCTAGGCTGGACAGCTTATATTATTATTAAATACGAGTCACGGAAAAGCTGGTGGTGGGATTTCTGCTCTCGCAATCGGGATTTAAAAGCGACTTCAGTCGGTGTAGTTAAGGCCCCATCCACACAGGCGTCTGAAGCAGGAGTTGGTGGCGTCGGTGAGCATGGACAGAGCGTCCACACTGGGTTCATGAGCTGCATTCAGATGGCGTCAAAAACGTTTTCTTGCCGAAATCCCAATGAACGCAAAGAAAACGTGCCTATCGTGTTTACATGGCGTTGGGTTGACGTTCTGGAGGACTGAATATGTCCCATGATTCCAAAATTCTGATATGATTTCTGGAATGCAGAAGAAAGTGTGTTTTGGAACTGTGCGAGGAGATGGCTGCAGCCCAGCTGGTGCAGGACGTGGAGCAGAGAGCAGTGCTATGGGACGTCTCTTTAGCAGAACACAGTGAGTGTTTGGGTGAAGTCAGTATCGGTGGCGATGTTTCCTCTTCTCTTGTCTACGTGGTTGTATCAGGAGGAGTTTTAACAGAAGAAAGTGGAGGCTGAGTTTTAACCATTTTACACCAACTGCAGTGTAGAACTATCCACAAAAACCAGCCACAGGTAAACACTTTGGACAGCCTGATTACTGCGCCCACAGGTAAAAACACCAAACTACACACTGGGCTGCAGGTGGGTGTTAAACAACGTCAAACCAACGCCAATGTAACGCCTCACTGAAGTCAATCAAGCACAGCTACAAACACACGCAGGACATTCAGAACACGTTCATTTATCCAAGATTTCAACACCCGTGTGGATGGGGCCTAAAGTCTCCACTCGACACGTTCCCTCTTGTCTCCGCTCGAGCTGTAATTAGCATTAAAATGGTTATAATGCAGGGATGGATAGCTACTCTACAGCTGGGAGAAGACTGGACATTCACAGTTTTAATGCATCACACACACAACAACAAACACACAACTTTCAGAAGTCTGCTTTAACTTGTATTACTGATGATATTTCAGAGCTGATCTCTTGTTGATCAACGCTAAAATGTGATATTACAGATATGAACAGCTTTAAAAGGTGAAGAAATATGGTTTTAGGAAGTCCAAATTCCTGCCAGCTTTTCCTCTCGCCCGGTTATATAAATTATGTTAATTAATGAAGCTTATATGCGTTAGCATTAAAATTCACAATATAATTGTCAGTTATTAACAGCTTTAATAGAGGTTTTGACCAGGTTGCCCTTTTGCTTGAAAGATTTTTGATTAAAAGATCTGGACAAATCAGACAGCTCAGCTGCTTGAGAAAAAATAAAAATTACTACTGACAAAGTTAAAAATACTACTTATTACTAATTACTTCAGTGAAGGTTGTGCAGTCAAAGTTGTACTTGAGAAAAAAGTAGTGGAGTAGTTACTTTTAAAAATATGTAAGTATTTAAAAGTACATTTTCTCATGAATGTCAATGTACGTTAAATCAATATCACAATTAATTGAAAATCTGAATATTTCAATTAAATAATTGATTATTTGACCACCATTGTGATTAATGAGCAATTAACAAATGTATCTATCTAGATATGGGTTCCAGTTAGTTATATGCTGGTGTTATTTTCTGCTGCTGCTCTTCGGAAATGTTTCACTTTGAAACTTTATTTAGTAATTTTTCTTTCTTTTTTTCCCCACAATAATTCCTGTCAGGAACATTATTTTCTGAAGCCGTATTTTTCCACCTTTTGATTTTACACAACACAGAAGAGGTTAATTAGAACCCCATATTCAGATGTGGCTGCAGATTTTCTCCATATAAACCTCACTGTTATCGATGCATTTAGTGACCGCCGGTAAACAGTGGAGTCCATCGATATGTGTGAGAGGAAAAAATATAATTCCAGCTTTAGTGTCTGACATGAGAGGATATGTTGGATATAACCAGGTGAGCAGATCTTTTGTGTATAGGAGACTGTAAGCAAGATAATCTGTGTTTTATTCAATTTAAACCGAAACCCTAAAAACATTTTTTAGTGTTGGTTTCCAAATTGATTGAATCATTTTTTAAATTCCCAATTTTACACTATGAAAAATGGTAAAACTGTTACACAGATAAAAGCATGTGGAATGCCAAGCAGTTTAAAATTACGTAAAATAAGAGTGAAAAAATACTAATGGTGATTTTTTGATTTTGCAACAAGTATGTGACATGTATTTAAGCATATTTCACACTTTTTTCATGCATGCTGTGTGTACTTCTTTTATTGATTTTTTACACATATTCTATGTGTATTTTACCTGTATTTCACATGTAAATGTTTATGTGTAAGTATTTTGTGTATTTTACACATTTTTTGTGTATTTCATGTGTTGACTTTTCACACTTTTTTCATGTATTTTACCTGTATTTCATGTTTAATTTTAATTTTTTAATTTCTTCCTTTGATTTCTTCACAGATATGTTTCGTATTTCTTAACATCCAAAACAGGTGTTGAAAAGCGTGTGTTTTTGAACTGCTTGGCCTTCCATAGTATCACGACTCCTATTGGTGCTTTTGGTCAGAGATGAGACGTGGATGTGGAAGCTATCGTCACGGTTCTTTAGAGTGGGAGTGTGTAAACAAAACATTTTTAAGAATTAATTTGCTTTAAGAGTATCCTACAGCACAAATATTTAGTGTTACTGGATGAAACTGGCTGGATGTAGTTAGCTACTATTACTCTGTAGTTTGTAGTGTTAAAACAGCAGCTTGTAGTGGAGCTTAGATACTTTTCATCACAAGTTGCTTGTAAACTTGAAGAGCTACTATTTGAAAGTAGCTTCCCCAACACGGCCCACACACGCCACTCTAAACCCTGCGGTCGTGGCAAGCGTTGCATCCGAGCTGCACGGTGCATAGCGCATGCTGCTATGCCGAAAGTCACAGACAGCAAGAGAACGACAGCTAAATATTTTCACACACTGTTAAAAACCCGGCGGAGACGAGGGGAGTTAATGTGATGCACGTTTTGCTTTTATCAACACTTAAGACTCAGTTACGGCCGCAAGACCGCAAACCTGAATGGCGTGACAACTCTGCTACATAAAGACTTTCCTCAAATACATGGAAAACACGTCTGGACGACTTCGATCGCTGCGACCACGTGGCGAAAACCGACGATCTCCTGCAGGAAACCTTCACATCCTCGCAAAATGTCATATATTATCTTTGCCTTTGCATATTGTTGGGTCATTTATATTTGCATGTGTGTGTCTGTGTTTTAATATAAATATACTCTAATAAATGTTAGCTAGTATAGAGTGTGTATGTGTGTATGTGTGTATGCTCGTTCCCACTTCCGCAAATCAGAGGCCTCTACGCTGTGTAAATACGTGTTTTAAGGTTACTAAGACGCGTTTAGTTGTATGTAGACAAGAATGCGTAGCGCGTTGTGTTGGACAAAGTGTGTCTGTGTGTGTGTGTGTGTGTCGGAGTCTCTGGCTCGGTGCCGAATCGTTAACGTCAGACGATGTCAGATGAGATTAGATTTCCTCGACGTAATTGGCCGGGTACAGCCCTGTCCGACCACTGTCCAGACGACCTCGACACCAGCCCTGATCGTCCTCCTCCTCGATCTTCATCAGCTCGTCTCCTACAGAAAAAAACAAAAAGGAAAAATCAGGACTGGGAAGGTGAAGGTTGTAACAGTACTCCATTAAACGGGAAAGTTCCTTTTTACATTTACAATTTTGTATTTACAATTTAAATTTACAATTTTATATTCATTCATTCATTCGGTTGTTTGAACCACTTAATCCCAACTGGGGTCACGGGGGGACTGGAGCCTGGGCAGGCGCCAATACACTGGGCAGGGCAACAATTTTATATTTACAATGTAAATTGTTTTAGTTAGGAGAACAGCATTTAAGTCGAGTATTTCCTTAAGCATAACAGAATAATCTGTGTCATGTATTTTTTAAAGCATTATTTTATGTTTTAAAAAAGACTCAGAGACTGTATCAGATGTGTATCGTATCAGCAGATATTCAAATTTACAATATCAGTATCATATCGAACATAAAAAGTGGTGAAAAGGTCTGGGAGGACCTGTGACAATGTGAGATCACATACTGAGTTGTGCATTCCATCCACCTATTGGATCGGTGGCATCTTTAGTTCAAACCAACATCGTTCACACTACTGTGGTAAGTACAAAGTACAAAGCTTTTGGCAACCGTTGTACTTCAGGTGTTGTTAGTTTGACGATGCATCGTACCATGTTAGTTCAAAGCTAAACGCACTAATTATTATCCCGTACCTGCTTTGAAGCTGAGCTCGTCCTGCTCCTGTCCGTCATAGTCGTACAGCGCTCGAACTCGAACACCAACCCGGTTCGCCGAGTCCTCCTCAAACGAGTTGCCGCCGCCATTGGTCTCGTTGCCTGAGTAACCGGCCGGCTGTTCGTCGTCCGACCACTCGGCCGAGTAGGCCTGGTTCTTATCGTAGCTGCTCACACTGCAGATGGTGAGGAAATCACATAAATATAATAACAAACATCAGTGCAGAGCATTCCAAAAGTTGAGTTTAATATTATTCGCTCACTGCAGACTCTGCAAAAGCAACTAAGGAAGTGAGCACCGACCAAGTTAAACGTTCCTCTGCGTTTAGGTCCACATTTAGGTTATCACTCACATCACTCACATTAATGGGGAATCATAGTCAAGTGGTGTGAAATGTTATATGTGATTATTGTTGTTGACCTGCCGCGGTCTCCAGGCTGTCCGCCGTGCTCGGTGCTGGGGGTCGCAGGAGCTACTCCATCCCCCTTCTTCTTCTCCCTCTTGGCAACAGCGTTGGTGGCGTCTGGATTATATTCCTATAATGGGGAGAGTACAGAGGAGTGATGTTACGAGAGGTGATGGAGGAATTTGCACGTCTCAGGATAGAGATATAAATAGACTTTCACTGACTCTGTGGCCTTTTTTGTAGAACACTGCAGCAGTTAAACATGTGGATGACAAAAATGAAAAATGCACATCTAATAGAAAAACAAGCATATTTTTCAACCTTATATTATTCGAACAGGGACACGCTAATTCAGATAACACTAACTAAAACGACAATTTACATTTTACAAACACGCTGCACACTCATAGAGATATAGGAGAAGAATGAAGAATCCCAAGGAAGACAACAGCTGCAACGGAACAGCAAAAGCCATAAAAGGCAAATGCAAAAGCCACAACTACGCCACCAGGAGAGGAATGAAAGAATTAAAGGTGCAGTACCTCAAACTGGGGCCAGTTCATGTGCATGCCGGGGCCGTGGTTGTTGCTGAACCACTTCAGATCCTCCTGCGTGTTGGCGGCGAGAATGGAGCGTTCGAGCTCACGGTACACTGTAGCATAGCTGCACAAATCACACACACACACTTGTAATTGGCAGTCACATGTCTCATGGCTCTTTATTACTTGCTATATGAATTGAAATCACAAGACATTTAGTCCTATTTAACCCTCTTGTAATTCTGTTTCTTCTTTATTATTATTGTTGTTGTTATTTCTCCTACAAAACTGATTGTGCAGCTTGAACTGTAAGTCGCAGAAAATTTACAGGGTTAGTAGGAATGCTGTGCATCTCGGCAAAGGCCAAAAATCATAGTGATCAGCCTATAATTGGCGCTGTAGCAAAAGAAAATGTGTTTTGCGCTCTAGGGGCGCTAAAACGCTACATAAATTTATGTGATGTCATAACAGCGTTTTTATAATTTACATGAAATTATTGAAAAACACCCAATTCTTATGCGAACACTGTTAGAGGCTAGTTTCTTTATAAACAACTTATTGAAACTGTTATAACAAAAAGAAAGCTTCACTACCAAGTCACACACTCTTTTTCTTATGTCATTTCACTTCATTTTTCTACGATGTAACTATCTCTGATGTAGTTATGTGGTTTCATTCTATGTCATAAACATCAGCATCAGCAGTGTGTGGGTGTGCGTCTATCAGCGCTGACCCTTTTGTGCTCCTTTTTGCGACTTTTGCTTGGACCCCTCTCGTTGCCTTGTTTTGTAATGCCATTAATTTGTCCGGCCACACCCCCTTCTGCATGACCTCTGCCCACTTTGCGAGCCGCTGAACTAGATGGACGTGTGTGTGTGTGTGTGACGCACCTCTGTGTCTCGGCGAGGTTGAGATGGCGTTTGATGTCCAGCAGAATCTCCTTGAGGAAGGTGAGTCTCTTCACCTCATGCTGCTGACACTGATCAAAAACCTGCTCCATGCTCTCCATGTACTGCGGCTGGGACTTACTCAGCTCCTCCAGAGACTTCTCGTACTTCTCCTTAGCCTGCACACACACACACACACTTGTATTACTCTCTTTATGAGCTACTTCCATTGACTCCCATAATAACTAGATGTGAATAACACTACACTCACACCTGACCCTAAAATCAGTCACCAAAACTAATGTTTTACCTCTTTTAGTTTCTCAAATGAAACATTTCCTATAATCCGGGGTGGAAGTAACGAATTACAAATACTCACGTTACTGTAATTAAGTAGATGTTTTGGGTACTTGTACTTTTATGAGTAGTTTTTCAAGTGTGTAATTTTACTCGTACTTGAGTACAATTTACACCATGTAATCTACTTCGCTACTTATAAAATCAAAAGTCGCTACTGAGTACACCCACAATTTGAATTAATATTCAAACCTTTCATCTGCATCTTTGCAGCCAATAAGGCTGTGCAATCGCGACCGCGCCAATTAATCCATGACGTAAGCAAAGAATAAACTCCGCTGCAGCAGCAGGCACAGGTGTCTGGAGGTACTACACAGTGGAGTACAAACTAATTTATACACTGAAGATTTGGAGACAAAGAAGCCAAAATGGAGAAAATGGAGCCAAACGAAGCCAGATAGACTCTGTTAATTTAGAAAACCAGCTTTTGCTGAAACTGAACAAAAGGTTCAGAAAGTGAAGTGTGACAGAAATGCTATTATGTCTAGAGTTTAAGACACTTACCTGCCTATTGTTCGCAGTGTATTGGGAAAAGTTTAAACTGTTCTATGCATGTTCAAAAACATTTTTGTCATTGTTTTAACAAACAAAATTCCTGCTTTATATCTACATTTATTTACAAAACAAATTGCCTTTCTATACCTTGTTCATCTGAGAAATGTGCTTTGAACGTAGATATTTTATACTGGTGAATGGAATCGAATGCCTGCTATTGACGATGCAATAAAACATCCATCGGTTAAAAAGTAATTAATACTCTGAGTAGTTTTTGAGAAGAGTACTTTGTACTTTTACTCAAGTATTTTTTAACACCAGTACTTTTACTAATTGAGTACATTTTAACCAATGTAACAGTACTTGTACTTGAGTACAAATTTTCAGTACTCTCTCCATTTCTGCCTATAATATCGTTTTCCCTCATAGAGATCAGTTCAATGTCCCCACAAAGCAAACTGAATAAAAGTTTTTCATGGAGAAAGCCAGACACCTCACACTCCTCACAATCCCCTAAATACATGAACATGTATTACTATCTTTGTGAGGTCCTTCCATAGACTCCCATAATGACTAGATGTATATATTTTTACGCCTACACCTAATCCTAACCCTAACCTTAACCTCAGTAACCAAAAGCACATCTTTTACCTCTTTTAGTTTCTCAAATAAAACAAGCACATTTTCTATAAAGTCATTTCTCCTCATGGGGACCTCTCAAATGTCCCCACAAAGCCCAAAAATACAGATAAAAGTGATTTTAGGGGAAAAAAAGGTCCCCACAATGCGATAAATACATGAACACACACACACACCCTGTCCAGATGTTCAGTTTTGTAAATGCTATATTCATTCATTCATTCATTCACATTTAAAATAACTGGAATATTGTTCCTTCCTTCATTTGTAAACTAGAACACAAAATTGAAATCCCAAAAACATTTTTAAAGATTCATTTCCAAAACCAAAACCCCTTAAAAATGTTATGCTTCTGGTAAACTGTTGCTGTTATCCTTTAGCAATGTTGGTGCAAATCTGCAGCAAGGTGATATTTTCACATGCAGATGAGGTTTGTGGAAAACTCATGCACCTGGTAAATATGTCACCAAAAGATCACTAAGGTTGTCATTACTGGCTAATTGTTTTGTGACTAGTGGTAATTCGTCATTGTCACCAGAACCTTGCTGCAAGTTTATCACTAGTGACTGACAATGACAAACTTGTGGCAACATATTCTGCCAAACTTCACTGTTCACCACAATTTAACGAAAAATTTGCTGCAAACATTTTGTAAGAATTCCTATTTTATGTTCAAATTAAAAATGTAAAAAACTTTTCCAATGTTTTAGAAGTAAATATTGGAGAAATAAAGTGTTTTGGTTTTTCTTTTGCTTTTTAAAAATTAATGAACATATGACACAGATTTGACTCTATTTTTGTTTCATTTTGCTTTTAAAAACAAATATTTTCTTGAGTTTTAGGTTGAGGTTAGATTTTAAGATCAAATGAATGTATGACGTGGATTCAAACTCATCTTAATTTTTCAAATACTTAATTGGCTAATCGAAGGATATTTCAAGTTTTTTCTTACTCTTAGCTTAGCATTTTAAATCATTATTTATTATTAGGTATTGTAATAATCATATTGGATCCTATTAAAATAGTAGAACATATTACTTTCTTTATCATCTTATTTTCACTTGAAGAGTGAGTATGTGTAAAATATTTCAGTCATTTTTCACGGCGTATTTAAAGAGCAGAAGCTGTGTGTGCTTAACCTTGTGGAAGATGAAAAGTGGTTTTTAATAATTCAGGAGAAATGGAGCCGGATCATGACATCGCCAGCTTAAACACTTTACACGACACAGTTTCCTCTTCTTCAACATGATTCATGAGCAGCAGAGAGCAGAGAACAGCAGAACATCAGGAACTGGTGCTGAAGACGTCCAAATCTCAATGCTGCCCGATTATACACACGATTAATAAATGCTTTTGTGCTTTTAGATGAGGGAAGAAGGGAAGACTCACAGCACTCTAGAGCCTAACAAAATACGCTGAGCTTATTTTTCTTTTACATAAAAAATAAAAACATGCATGAGAAAGGTGATATTTGAGACAAATTAAAACAAATACGATAATAAAAATGTACTAAATAAACCTTAGCAATGTTGTTGAAACTCATCCCACACATTTACATGTCAAATCTAGTTCTAGAAGAAATGGGGAAATTCAAATTGAACCTTTTATGTATTTATTTTTCAAAAACTAAGCACTTTATACTAAGATGCCTTTTATTTTATTTTTAAATAAAATTGTTTTTGACTTGAAACAAGAAAAGAACATTAAATTAGTTTATTATTGTTATTATTATTTATTACTAATAAGCGTCCATGTGAAACACAAGCAGCGCACGATCTAACGAGAGAAATGAATTAAACAAAGCTTCGATTCTAGAGAAATTGCCTTGATCATTATTTGTAATCGCATTATTTAAGTTACTGGACTAATCGTTCCTGCTCTACTTTACCACATGACGAACTGAGCGTGCACGCATTTCAGATCGGCTCCATAGAACGGCCCAATGCCACCGACACCCGATCCAGCTGTTTGAGCTGTTATCGGACCGATACCAATCCACACATCAGATCAGTGTCATCTCTACTAAAAATAAAACTAACTTTCTCTCGATGTGATTTTGGAAGTGACTATTAAGATATATTTACAGTACAAACCTTGCCAATGAACTATGAGAAGCAAAAACTTACCCCCAAAAAATGTTCATTAATGATAATGGAGATGAAATTAATCGTCATATTGATTTAAGGTGACAGCGTCCAGCCCTATAAGCTGAAAATTCAAATCAAGTCAGATTTCTGCTGTGAACTGTGTCTCTTATCTAGTGGCTAAACACATTCAGCTTGTTATTTTCTGTATATTTCTATTTTTTGGTTTCTCTCTGGTGTTTTCTCCTCCCTCCATCTCTCACCTTCTGCACGTCCTGTCTGCACTTCTCCGTCTTCTCGTGCAGTTTCTTCTGCTGGTCGGGAGTGACCGATGCTTCCGCCTTGCTGTTGGTCTCTCGTGCAGCGGCGAGCTTCTCCTCCTTACAGGCCATGTGGTAATTCTTCTTAGCCGTCTCCATCTGCACACAAGATTCAACATTCATCCTTCCTTAGTGTTTGTTCCATAAAGAATCATACAATAATTACACAAATACAACATCTAGTGGCTGGGTCACCAATAGCTGAACCGCGGTCCGGATGTGGACCCAGAAGCTACGGTAGGGGTGCGCAAAATTTTTCAACGCTAGTTTACTTTTTCCCCGACACGAGTCCACAGCAGAAGTCATTTAAGGTTACCTGTATATAGATACAGAACAGCTCTATATCGTATCCTTTTATTAAACAAACTAAACAGTTATGTGTCTTATTTACATGACAGAATGTCATCTCTGCTTCTACGTGGTCGCTGGAGTCGGGTGATTCATGACTCACCTGGGTGAATCACAAGTCACGAACATGAGTTCTCCATTAACCCGAATCCATCGAGTCCTAACTACACCATGACTAAAATATAAACCCCATCACGTACATAGCTCTTATAATCATCTCAAACTCTTTACAAGATCAATACAGCCATAGTAGCGAGTAGAGCTGCTAAACATGTCATAACGTACAGTTGGTTTGCAGCACTACACTCAAATGAGGGATCATAACAACTTCCTACACAGTTAAGTCCTCTTTATAGACTATGGGACTCGTGTCGGTCCAATCAGTAGCGCAGTAGAACACACTTTCATGATTTAATCTGTCTGGAAACATACAGCCGAATCTCACTCTGAAGTTAATTTTTACCTCTTTGAGTTTCTTGGCCCAGGGTTTCTGTGCCTTTTTGAATCCTTCTTCTGCCTCTTTGGCCTCCTTAAATCCTCCCATCATCTGTTTGTGGTAAGAGTCTTTCTGCCAGTTCTTCACCTTCTCCACGTCTTCGTTCAGCAGTCCGTTCTTCACCTCCTGGTGCAGTTCACTCACCTTATCCGCCTCCGTCATCACTGACAGCCAGGCGCGCTCCACTGAGCCGTACTGAGGCCCTACACACACACACACACTTCTCATCAAAACCTAATTCAATACTTAGGTACTGTAAAATTAATCAGTAAATCTAGTATCCAGAGCCACTCCCATTCCCTAATTACAGGGACTCAAATAGTACTTGACTGTAGGTAAAATTGGTGTTTAGATGTGTGTATGATGAGCAGCGATGGGCCAGCAGAACAAAGTACAATAACAGACAATATATGCACAAAACAGGGATTTCTGTACTTGCAGCAGCAGTGCAAAGAGCAGCTGACCGTTCTGCAACTCTAATGCTTCTTTAAACGGTTCTTTCTACTGTGTGTCTCACTGTGGCTCAAGCAGCGTGTTCTTATGTGTTTGTTTGAGAGTTGGGATAATATGTTTATATACCAATTATTACTACCTTGTAAAATGTTTATTAAATACAAAATGGTTTGGTTGAATAGAGATTAACTACTGTTGTACTGTAAATCTCTGTTCTCACAACCAAGCCACTTAAAAATGATATATATAAAATTAAAGCTTTGTTTTGTTCTAAACAGAATATGTGCACATTTTCATCTTTTCTGGTTGAACGCATTATTTATTTGTTATTTTTGATTTTGGTTTCGAAATATGTGCACTGGAATCACTAGACCACCACCACAATCATGTAACCACAGTCGGAGGCACCACAGCAGAAATGAGTTTTTATAGAGATTCATAGAGAAATGAGCTGTATTTTAGGGTTGTGGAGGGAAGCGGAGTGTAACCTTTCTCGATGAGTTGCCTCCACCTCTTGGACCACTCGGTCAGCTGCTGGCTGTACGCTTTCTCGATCTTGCTGCGCTCTTGAAGGCAGTTCATTAGGTCATTGCAGAGCCGGTGTCCATCGTCGATCCTCTTGACGGCACGTTTGTAATGGCCCACCTGCAGCAAACAGAGGAAACGCGGCTCACTAAAAGGCCTCATCCATCAGCGGCCGCTCGTCCCTCATCATCACTGCTTGGCAGATCAATTTAGGCCTGAGACAGCCCAGAAGACTCAACCCAGACTTTACTGTGTTTATACAGCACTTGAACAGTTATTGCCAGACAAAGTGCTTTAAAAATGATACCAAAAAATGTGAAAATTAATAAAGATCCGCAGGTAAAAATTAACCAAGGTATCTTCAGTCCCTGACCTTCACCAAACTCTATCACAATTTTCACACTGTTCACTTCTTCAAAACACTTCACACATTCACCAAATCCCTAGACAAAACTGAGAACACTTTTGCAATACTTTCATACAAAAAGCATTCAATCACAACTTCTTCCAGAATTCATAAATACGTCTCTCATCCATATTCACCAGCAACTGTACAAATATAACAATCTTATCAGGAATTTAGATTCTGTTAAAAACAGTTCACATTCAGTTCACAAGCTAACAAAACTCAGACCCCCTTTATTAACACAAATTCAGCCAATTGCCGTGAATTGATTACTGCTGTGCAATTTTGACCAATTACTGCAACTCTTCCTCAATTTTTGACCAGTCACTGTTGTTTTCCGCAAAACACTGAGCGATACGTCAGCAAACTCACTTCCTCGTTACGTTTAGAAGACGCAGGAAACGTGATAAAAACGCCTCACATTTACCTTCAAAAATAGCTAAATGATTAATGATTAATAAAATAATAGTGGTTTTGTTCCCTTCATTTTAATTAATTGTTAAAGAAGCAGTGTAAAGGGAAACAAAATTAAAATTTCATCCACGACTTGCTCCCGCAACTTTATTGCAACAAAACACCACAACTTCTTTTCAATGCTTCAATTTCAAAAGCTGGTATTTTAGGCCGCAACAATCTCAAAAAAGGACCGCAAAATCCAGGAGGGACTGTAAACATGGGTGTTGGTGGTCTACTGGTAGGACACTCACCTTTGGACCAAGAGGTCAAGGGTTCGAATCCGACCTCTGGCAATACCAACACTGGGTCCCTGAGCAAGACCCTTAACCCTAAGTTGCTCTCAGGGGAACTGTCCCTGAAATTAGGAAATGTACGTCGCTCTGGATAAGAGTGTATGCTAAACGCTGTAAATGTAAACTCTGTGTGTTAGAGGGAGTGTGTCTTCTCACCAATAGCCTGCAGGTGGCGTTAGAGAGAGAGAAAGTGTGATGGATAGATGGATGGAGAGGAGGAGGAGGAGGAGCCACTGGCAGCTTCACTCGTGCCTGTGCATGTGAAGTTATGCAATGGCTGCCATGGATTTGTGTGTGTGTGTGTGAGAGGGAGAGAGAGAGAGAATGAGAGGGAGGGAGACGGAGAGATCCAGTTGCTTTAATCCTCCGCTTCACTGCACTCACAATGACGCCACTACACACACACACACACCCCGACAGTGTAAGCCAGGCACAGACAGGTGTAAGGGGATGAAGAGTAAATCGCCTACCTACACGGAAACCACCGAGTGAGTCAGAAATTCCTAAACTACACCAACATGCACTCACAAAATCACTAGATAAGACACGCACTAATTAGAGATGCATTTCCACAAGAAAATGCAAATGTGATTGCTCTCTTGCAGCAAGACTTGTAAGGTGGTTGCTAGGCTGTTGCCAGGCGGTTGCAAGGTTATTAGGATAGTCCCTAAAGTGTTTCCAGGTGGTTGCTAGGGTGTTTCTAGGCGTTGCTAGGTGGTGGGTAAGGTGTTGCTTGGTCCCACATACAATAAATGCAGCATCAAATATCATCTGGAAATATCGGGAAAATCTAAGCATCAGTCTGATGCCGATGACTTTAAAATAAAATAATTATTAGATTATTCCAATACAATTATGATATTATCGTTCAATCCTAGTAATTACTTGTAATTATGAAATACCTCTAGCGACCATCACTGGGTCCCTGAGAAAGACCATTAACCTCAAGCTGCTGCAAGGAGACCTGTCCCTGAAATTAGCAAACGGAAGTCGCTCTGGAGAAGAGCATGTGTTAAATGATGTAAATGTAATGTAAATGTAACTGTGTAAATGTAATGGTCTTGCGTCTGCAGGTAATGGATATCAACGGCAATAGTATGTTATAGTATGTTATAATTTTGAGAAGTTGTGTAATTTTCTTTTGCTTCAATGAATGTGTGTCTGTATTAACCTACTTGGCAAATAAATCTGATTCTGATTGGCTAGAAGATGCTGAGGCTCAATGCCCAGTATGTTCCGGATATCCAAAATCAACACAAGTCTTTCACTCTAGCTCTGCTCCATTTTTACATGCAGGACTAGGCGTGATATAGGCCCGGCTCTCCGATTGGCCGGAATCCCAAACGTTTCACATAAAGAGATGTTTGAAAGGCTTCAGCAGGTGGTGAAATCCCATGAGAAGCGTGTTCTGTTTACACTGAGCACATTGTGAGCTTTTTGGCAGAATTGTACATGAAGTGCACAGCGACGCTCTGTGTGTAAACTCCAGCATGACTCTCAAACAGCCAAAACGCAACAACAACCACTATTGATAAGGCGATGAATGCAGCAGTGTTGGGGAAGCCACTTGTAAAAGAGCAGCTTTTCAAGATACAAGCTACTTGTGATTAAAAGTACATGAACTCCATCACGGATCGTGGATGTACAAGTTTTCTTGCAGGGTTGGGAATAGTTGGGCTGTACGTTTTTCCTGGTAATTCTAGTGTTAAATTGGTTTAAGTCTTATCTCAGTGAGAGGACATGTTTGGTAAATATTGGTCAGCATTCTTCTATAATTGCTTCTGTGGAGTGTGGCATTCCTCAAGGATCTGTACTAGGGCCGGTTTGTTTGCTCTGTGCTTCCAGGAAGACGTATTATTGAGAAATATATGTCATTTCATTGTTATGCAGATGACATACAACTTTATCCCCAACACTGTGACTGTAGCAGTAGCAGACCAACTCGATGTTTGTTTCAGGCTTCAAGTCAGTGTTTGTACCTCCCAAAAGCTGTCCATGGCCTCGTCAGCAGCAGCAGCAGCAGCAGCAGATTCATCGTAAGAGCCGGACATTTTGCAGGACGCAGCAGAACAGGTGGAAGGGTGAACTAGTCTGCAGCAGAGCGGACTTCCTCAAGCACTAACAAGAGAAGAAAAGAAAGTTTTAAAAAATAATAAAACACTCAATAGACCTCATTCACCAGTCATCCTTAAGTAGTTTTTACTGATATTCTGACATTCACCAATGTTTTCTTATTTGGGAATTGCTCTTAGGTAAAAACAAAATGTACCATGTTGCCTTGCTTTATCAGTTTTCTAAAAAAAAAACTAAAACCTAAAGTATTTTAAAAGTAGCTTTGCTATTGAGTTAATAGTATGTTACGAAGTTTTACACAGTTTCTACTAAGATTCTAGTGTTCTGTGTTAAAACATTTTGCCATAATAAACTGCTATTTGTCAAAAATAATAGCTACTTAAAAATCTATAGTGTTTTAAAAATAGCTTTACTACTGAAAAAAGTGGTTAAGTTAGTAGCATTGCACTAACAAGTAATCACATCACTAATTTTAGTTAGCTACTCCACAACACTGAATTTCACCCATGTTCCTTGTTCACCAACTACTCTTAAGAAGAAAGCTATTATTAAAAATCACTTATGCAGTTTTCACTGAGATTCTAGCAATTAGAGTTACATTTTTGGCACACTTTTTTAAACAGTATTTGTTTAAAAAACAGTTGCTGGAAAAATTACAACTCAAAAGGTCACTAGTAGGTATTGTAGTGAAGTTAGAGGCATCACTAATTTAGTAAGCTACTTTAAAAACATTTACTAAGCTACTTCTATTCATCAGTTGTTGCTGGAAATATGTTCTTAAAATCCACTTGCATGGTTTTCACCAAGATTCTGATATGCAATGTTTTGTTATTTGAGATTTGTATTGTTGTACAGCACTTTTACACAAAATTTATTGCATTTATGTTTGTGTAAAACATTAGCTTATTGAGTTGAGATTCTTCAAATCTACAGATATAATATTATGCTATTATGATATGTCTATTATGATAATAGACATTTATACTATAACAGTAACTGTATATGTGCATATTACTGGATTACTGTATACATTACAGGAAGCTTGTGCAAATTCAAATAGAAAGATAGAATCTTTATTGTCATTGCACAAACATACAGTATACACTAGCGAAACGAAACTGGAGCAAACAGTGATGAACAGAAACGAAGGAAATAGGAAACATAGAATTATGTTGCTATGTTCACATATTCCAGTAAGTCCAATGATGCTAAACAAACATGCTTAACAATTTTAAATTCAAAAAGTAGATTTCAAGATGTCAAGAAACAGCTAAAATTCAGAAAGTAGAATCTACAGAAAGTAGAAGGATAAAAATCTTCACGATATTTTGAACTTGGAACTTTTTTTTAGCAGCCCAGCAGTAGAACAGAATATAGAATATTAGAAGTATAGAATAGATAATATAGAAGCAGAATAAAGATGTAGAATAAAAACGAGGCAGGACTTTACTTTCTGGATTCTGGTTTTCTCTCCTCTCTACACATGTTGTAGTGATGTACTCACACTTTTTATCTGCAGCGCAGCGGCTCAAACTGTTGTAGCTAAAATCCAATTTACTGAGTTCATTCAGTTGGAAAATAACTTCATACACACCAACGGCCTTTGACGCACCACATTACACAAACTGCAGATGTTTATTAAGTTAGCAAACTGCAGACTCCACACAGAAAAGCTTCACAAGTGTGTAAAGTATAGAGCTGCTGATGAATCGGTGCACTAGTATTAAATAATCTCGGATAAACTGATATCAGGGCTTCTAACAGCTAACAAATCATGCTCATATTTTGCATTCAGGGCCACAACTCATCCAAAAGCACACAGTTTATGTTGAAAGGTTGACTAAATTGGCCGCTGCGTTGTGTTGACGTCCACCCACGTTTGGCCCCCACCTCGCTCCTTAAGTCCCAGAATAGGCTTCGGCCTGCGCTACACCAATAAGGATTAAGGGGCATAGAAAATGAACAAATGACAATTACAATTAATTTTAATTTGATCAATTGTCATTTAAAAGCATGGAATGCCTAAAATTTTTTATTTATATAATTCTGCAATGTCAGAATCAACACTGGGATTTTAAGACCAATACTGATGTTTATCATTTGAAGTTTTGTAATAATCAGAATCACTCATGAGAACTCCGTATCGGTCCAGCTCTAATGTAAAGACGCAGAATAAGCTGAACGTGGTGCTGGATTGTTGTTGTTACATGTGCTGGACAAGAGACGCGACTGTCCTGCAGCATCACACTCCTCCGTCATCACTCCATATGCAGCTTTTCTGGGTGAGACGAGGCTGTGAGAGGTGAAGCTGCAGCATCAACACCCATTTAATCTCACAATATACACACACACACACACACTGCTGCTGTTCAACCCTTATGATGGTGACATGTACTGCCCTGAAAATGCTGACATGCAGTCACACACACCGGGGTGTCATCACTGAAGACTACCTCTAGGAGAGGTTTCTTTTGTAGACTTATTTGTTTAAAACATTTCAGACTCTACCCCTGCAGAGCAGCATGTGGTCTATAGTAGTGTGGGCTGTTTCTAAACGTTTTTGATAAATGCACTCGTTCACAAGTTCTATCCGTTTTTTTCATCCGTTTTTTCCCCATAGACTAACATGGAGCTCAAATTTCCACACTTTACTGCATAATAAAGTCACCAAATTCAACATGATTTGAGGGCCCACCAGCCTCTTCAGACATCTGTAACCGCCATGACCCGCACTCGTCTTTCTCATCCTTTTTTGCAATCGTTTTACTTTTCCCATAGGAACCCATTCATTTTCTCCCATTAAGAATAAATGGCATTTGAGACTCGAAAGCTTCGTTTTCACACGACATGGTTCTCATTGCCACCTCAGACCACCTCACTGAACACACATCTCAATCTGAACACACACCTCATCTTCTTTCCCCATTTACTTCAATGCGTTTTAATCAAAGTCTTTCTACTCGACCAGTTTTCACATCACAGCTGCAAAACCTGAGCATCACACTGGTGTTTTCTTGTGGAAATGTCTCTCTAGTTTATATTAGAACGCTATGACGTAAGAACTAGAACTTAATCTAGTAATCACAGGTCTGTCTGAAAACGTGGTTTAGGAGTTCGGCGCTGGAAGGCTGTAGGTCAGTGGTCCTCAATTATCTTTCCCTGAAGGCCAGTCTGAGAACCAACAAATCCACGTCACAAAACTGAAACTGTACATAACTACTAGAAATAGTCAGAACAGTGTCTGTTAGGGCCGGGTTCAAAAAATCGATTCACCGATCAATATCGATTCTCGTTCAAAAAATACGATATCGATTCAAAAATTCGCGGATCGATCTTTTCCTGCGGCTATGCACTACTTCTCGCGACCGTGCAAGGAGAGCTATAAAAACGTGAGATCGGCGAAACCCAAACCACATAGAGCCATGGCTGAAGCTGCTCCACTCAAATCACCGTCTGGCCTAAAGGCCGATGTTTGGCAACACTTCGGTTTTAAAACAAGTTATTTTATAACCAAGCAAAGCTAGTATTGACGCAAAGAAATCTCTAAATAAATCGATATTGAATTGAATAGAATCAAATTGAATCGAATCGAATCGATTCGAGAACTGAATCGGATCATGACCTTGTGAATCGGAATCGAATCGACGCGGAGATCACTAATCACAGGCGGCCATAGGGAGCGCACATGTCTACGTTTGTTGCCAATGTGACGTGAGGGGTCAGATATATCACTTGCTCGGGCCGGATCTGGCCTGCGGGACGCCATTTGGTCTCAGTCATCTAGGATATCAAAGAGACTGGTCTTGACCCACACCTTATCCCAGGTGACCCTAACAAAACAGTGGACGGCAGGGCGTGTCAACAATCATTTCAAAGTGACACCCTCGGTAGAGGATAAATACCTGGAAGTCCACATCAGACCTTTTAGAACTGACGAAGCCATTTTGATGAAAACTTCCAGTTGCCTTCTATTCAAGCGCGCAAGATGATCTGGCGTGATTTCATCTTATGGAAGACACTGGCGTATGGACTTTGGCTGGGACATTACGCGTATACACTCTGTTCAGTGTGTTACACAAACCGCAGCGCTGGCTTCCTTACCGAGCATTAAACGAAATCTAATTTGCTTTATGGTGATGACTGATGTTGTTCCTGTGAGGGATTAATTAGTCCGCTCAGCTACAAGTGGAATTATCGAGGTGAGCCGGGCCTTAAAACAGCGCTGCTTACGCAGGTAATGTTGATGTTGCTTCAAACTGACCGTCTTTAAACCACTGGTATTTAAACTGACCAAAGTCAAAAATCAAATAATGTCAAGTCTTAATTCAAGTGTCAAGTCTTAATTAATTTACATATTTCAAAGTCAAAGATAATTTTATTATCATAAGCTATATACAAATATACAGAGAGATAAGATGGCAAAGCTCCAGTACAAAGAAGTCACATAGAATATACATAAACATAAACTCTAAACTAGCAGTAGAAAATGAAAATGTTATTTATAACCTTTATTTTACCTGTCAAGGCATTCATCTTTTCTATCTTGGATATTTTTGAGCATGCTTTTAGCCCTTTATTTATTGGCTTATTGGAAATTCATATGTTACACATGCCTTATTATTGATTATTTTTCCAGAAGGCTACTCATTTATTTATGTATTTGATGTGAAAATGCTAAGACAACTGAGTTTTTGAGATTTTTACAGAGACGGGATTATTATGATTTTATCATATAGTGTATTTATTATAATATATAATGTCAAACTACAATATGTTTATTATCACAAATAATATTTGTCATATGTAACCCTTTTATGACAACTTTTACACTGAACAATAAAGATCTAAATTTATGACCACATTCAATACAGTTATCGATTTTGCAATTACAAGTTGCAATTACACTTAGCTCCAAGCTATATTTTCCAAAGAATTTGGGCTTTTGCAGCTGCATGTTTAAGGTGTATTAACAAAATTAATTTCATTCTGAATACATCAATACATACAATAGATTTTGGAAAAATCAGACATTTGCAAAAGTACCAGTATTGAACTCCCTCTTTTGACTTACAGTTTAGAATTAGTTTAATGAAGCCTAATTGTCCACTCTGATGCATTAAGTTATCTAATCAGAGCTTTAGATCTCCTCATGAGCCGCAGTGACCCGCTGTTGGACAAACTCCAAAATAGGGATAAAGCTCTGAGAGCAGCTGGATGTTAGCAGTGCGACATGTGCAAGTCTCGGTCCACCCTTCATTTCTTTACATGCTGCTAAGAAAGTAGCTACGGAAAAGAGTCATCTGATTATCAGCCGGACCGATTAATTTGGACCATTACCGATGTTAAGTAATTATAAGCCGTGCTACTGTGGCTCCACTGCCGTCTCTTCTCTCTGTGCCATTTGCTCTCGACTCACTGCTTCATTTTTGGTGAATCCCATTTCACCCCTTAGCCCTGCCTCCCTGTTTTGTGTGTTCGTGTGTAGGGTTACAGTGTTCAGCAGCAAAATCTGGCATCTGTACTCGCTCAACTTCTCCTTCACACCTGCTGCTGCGTTATAAATGTGGAGTAACAGCAGCCAATCACAGGCTTGGAGGAAGCTGATTGGCTGGTCTGGTCTCCAATCAGGTGTGTAATATGGTTGAAGTTGATCTAGTGAACAGCAACACAGACGTTTCCAGTACGACAGCAGAAGCAGCAACAAGAAGACGAGTTGTGTGTTATGTGGAGATTGTGGGTGTGATGTGTTCAGCAGTATCCTAGTCTAATTGTATCTGTTAATGTTCCTAAATCTGTTGATGCTGCAGGGATTACGCCTCTAACATGTTTTAATCCAGATGTTGATGTGATAATGTACAATCTGATGATGGAATGAGATGATTTACACTTCAGTTACAAGTTAGAAGCTGATGCACAGTAATGGTGTGAAGAGATGCAGGAGGAATCAGACAAGAGAGAGTCCAGACACTTCATGCACTAAATACACTGCACATACACACACACACACACACACCACTTCTCATGTCTTTCACTCAAACAAAAACACATATTGTACTCATATGTCAATCAAGTTCTCTTTTAAAATAATGTTAAAATCATATCGTACGAACTGTGATATCAGCAGACGTTCAGTCGTTGCCTGTTGAAACGATATGATATGGTGTCATGACAAAACTTGGGATTTACACTCAGCATGCAGGAGGAAGAACCTTTCACCTTCCGTGACACATTCAATCCATTTAAATCCCATCTGACAGCAGGACAGCAGGTCAGATTTACAGTCGCATGGAACAGTGACGACTCTCAACAACATGAAGCATGAACACTTAGATGTAAACATGGTCCAGAACATGGCAACACATCTCAGTGAATTTTTAGATTTCAAATTTTCACTAATTTTGATTAAGCCCCCGATCAAGACCCACACCCCCCAAAGAGACAAAACCTTTTTGGGGGTGTTAAAATATTCAGTATATTCATCTGTTACTGTAAAAACTCTGATACTACAAGTCCTCTTCCACGGTCATGATGCAGGAAGACTGTAGTGTGAGAGGATTTCAGCTCTAATGTGGAGTGCAGCATTTCTTAACCTCTACTGGGAGCAGCAACTTGTTGATTGATTCTCATCAGTGGCTGGTTGGTTGGTGTTGTGTGTCATGCTGCTGTTTGACGTGTGTTGGTAAATGTCAGTAGCAGCAGAAGTCCAGCTTGTTGAACGTCTCTTATTTTACAAGCTTCATCTTCTTGTTGTCTTTGTTCTACGGATGCTGATATACAGTACTGTGCAAAAGTTTATGCAGGTGTGAAAAAATGCTGTAAACAAAGAATGCTTTCAGAAATGGAAGTGTTAATCATTTATTTTCATCAATCAACAAAATACAGTGAATGAACAAAAGAGAAATCTAAATCAAATCAATATTTGGTGTGACCAGCCTTTACCTTCAAAACAGCATCAATTCTTCTAGCTACACTTGCACACAGTTTGAAGGAACTCGGCTGGTAGGTTGTTCCAAACATCTTGGAGGCTTAACCACAGATCTATAATCCTATAATCCTACAAAATAATACAATGACTACAAAAATAATATAATGACTATAATCCTACAAAATAATATAATGACTACAAAATAATATAATGACTATAATCCTACAAAATAATAGAATGACTACAAAATAATATAATGACTATAATCCTACAAAATCCCTGACTTTGTGCAAGTGTACCTATAAAAATTGATGCTGGTTTGAAGGCAAAAAGTAGTAACACCAAATATTGATTTGATTTAGATGTTTCTTTTGTTCACTCACTTTGCATTTTGTAAATTGATTAAAATAAACAATCATTATTTATATTTCTGAAAGCATTCTTTGTTTGCAGCATTTTTTCACACCTGCCTAAAACTTTTGCACAGTACTGTATATGATAACGTCTAGAAGTTAAATTATTCACCATCGTCTTTCAGAAGCTGCTTCATCAACATTAGTATTAGCATTAGTTCTGCTGTTAAATCAGGTGCTCATGTTGCTGAGATAAAATCCATCATCACATCATGTTACAAAGCCAGATCAACTCCTGTGTTTCTCATTTTTACATATAATTAATTGCACTCTAGCGTGTAAAGTGTTATGTGATGTGGGAGCTGTATGTGGAAATGGCTCGAAAAGCCAGACCCACGAATGAGGAGGTGCATTCCGTTCTCTGAGGACGAAGTGGGATTTAGTAGGGACCATGTGACCATTTGGGCAACGCTGCTGGTTTTAACAATGCACAAAGACAAATGAAAAGAGTGAGCGTTAGTTGAGTAAATCCTGAAAGTCTTGACCCTTGTTACCTAGAAACCAGACCAAAGAAAAGCTACTCAACAGCAGTAATAACTCAGGTTGAGAGTCTGGATTCCTCCCACTATAGACTAGAAATTCAGATGAAAATTAGAACAGAAAGACACAAAACAAACAAATTGCAACATTAATGTTGTCTTCATTAAATATTAAGTCAAAACTAATCAACTCTTTTCAGAGATTTGCACCACTACACTGTACAGCATGAGTGGCTGAGTAAGAAAGTTGGTAAGTTAAGTTATTTTGCAAAGTTATAATACATACAATATATTAAAGATTTAATACAAATTAAAATAAAATAAAATAAGATAGATATAGTAGCAGACGCTCACTGAAAAACAGGTGCGTCTTCACTGGGCTTTAAATCTGTGAGCAAGAACTAAAAATATATATCTGTAAAATCAACAAAAAATCAAGATATAAACACTCAACTTTCGATACAATCAACTTAAAACCTACAACTAAACACGATTAACTTGATTAAACTAACACTGCAAACCTTCACCTCTACAGCTACAGCTACTGTTGGATATTATATGAAGTTTAACACCAGTAGAAATTCAACAGCACCACTCATTGTCTGTATACTGTTATTACTAAGTAATAAGATTATAGATTACTAGTTAGTGTTAACCACCCTAGTAGTTACAATAACTAACAATGCACGATGATATCAGAATCATATCAGAATCAACTGATAATCACTATTATTATAAGTCATCACTGTACCGATGCTTTAGATTTTCCTGATATTTCCAGCTGATATTTGCTGCTGCATTTGTGTCATTAATGAGTAAGCTAACGTATCGGCATGTCCAGAGTCCGAGGTGGGATTTTATATGGCCCGCGCCTTCTGTCTTAAAATGTCTGGTGTTATTTTGTGGTAAAATTCTGATCACGCAGTGTTCGCTTCACTTAGTGAATGTGAGCTCACACATGGGCCGTGTCCCGAGCCGTGTACTACTGCACTTAATAGTATGGTAGATAAGGTCGCTCTTATCATACTCTTCTATGTGGTAGTATCTTAGCTTAACGTGTAGCTTAACAGCTCTCTACGGACTAGGTATGCCGTGGAACTTTGGCGCCTGCTAAAATGCTGTTCATGTAAATGTTAATGAGAAATAAGCTGAAAAAAATTGAAGAACATCATGAATCTAACGCACTCTTCAGAAGATATAGATGAATAGGGCCAAAATCAGGACACACAATGTTTTGAAGTGTTTAAGAGCAACAGTGAGAGCCGTGAACAAACAGAACGCTACTCGGCGAGGCTGGAACATGATCCCTCTGGCGACGAGTACCAGAACAGCTAAACAGCAACAAACCAGCGCCAAATCTCGTCTCACACACTTACCTGGTGAACCATCCAGCGCTCCCAGGCGGCTCTCCAGTAAAAGAAAGTAATGGAAAGCTGCAGAAAGTCTGGAGTAAAGGGGAATTTCTGCACTGTGGTGGTTAGCTGGGTTTGATTGGGTTTTAGACCTCGACACCCCAAGAGATAATGCTGTGTTCCTTAGGTGGCTTATACAAAACGAGGGCCAGGAGAGAGAGGAGGGAGGCAGAGAAAAGGAAGGAAGAAAACAAGATATAAAGAAAGAGAGAGACAGAGAAGACTAACAGAAAGAAAGAGGCAGAAACAATAGAGTGATGGTTTATGAAGAAGCAAAGAACAAGAGACGAAAAAGACACTGATTGAGACAGAGATAAAAGAGAGACAGAGGAAAACAGAGACAAAATGAGGGAGACTTAGAGAGTGAGAGAGGGGGGAGTGAGGAGGGAGATGTAACACACTGCTACTGAGGACATGGCACTGCAGGATGACTGGTTGCTATGGTGCAGAAACCACTGAAAACTATAATCACTGAGAGAGAGAGAGGGTTGAGAGATGGACAGAAGGAAAGATGAAGAGAGGGAGTCAAAGAGGGTAGAGGGTGGAGAAAGAGAGATGGGGGAAAGGAGAAGGGGTGAGAGGGGAGAGAAGAAGGAGGGATAGAGGGAAAGATTGGAGAGAGAATAGAGTGGGACAGGAGAGAAAGACATCGAGATAGAAGAGAGGAAGAAAGGGAGGAGAGGAAAACACAGAAATAAAGAGAGAGGAAGGAGGGAGGAGAACATGTTCCACTCTGATAATGCCAGTGCACACAGGAGGATAATCTCACTACATCTGGACTGCTTATTAGTAACAATAATAATAATAATAATAATAATAATAATGTATATAATAATATGCATAATAATAATAAATATAATAAACAGCTGCAGATTTTCCAGCAACATTATGAACTTTTGTGTAATAAGAGTGATGATGATGATGATGATGGTGATGATGATGATGTGGCTTGATGTCAGATAGCTGGAAGCGTGTTCACTCCCTGCTGCTGATTGGACGACGCCCAGCCCCCCACACCACCAATCAGAGCAGAGGAAAATGACATCACTACACACACGTGGACATCTGCAGGCAACAACACACACACTGAGTGGAGAATTTGGCTGACAGCCAATCTGTCTCCCACACTGTCCTCTCTCTACATCTCTCTCTCTTTGTTCGGCTATCCAGCTATCCATCTCTCATCTCTCTCATCCTCTCCATCTCTCTCCATCTCTCTCTCTTTATTTATTTCTCCCTCTCTCCATCTCCCTACATCTCTCTCCATCTCTCTCCATCTCTCTCCATCTCCCTACATCTCTCTCCATCTCTCTCTCTTTATTTATTTCTCCCTCTCTCCATCTCCCTACATCTCTCTCCATCTCTCTCCATCTCCCTACATCTCTCTCCATCTCTCTACAGCTCTCTACATCTCTCTATTCAATTAAATTCAAATTTATTTATATAGCGCTCTTAACAACAGTCATTGTCACAAAGCACTTTACATATAACCGGCCTAAACCCCCAACTAAGCAGCTACAGGCGGCAGTGGCAAGAAAAAAACTCCCTCTAATAAAGGAAGAAACCTTGAGAGGAACCAAGACTCGGAGGGGGACCCCATCCTCCTCTCTACATCTCTCTACAGCTCTCTCCATCTCTCTACAGCTCTCTACAGCTCTCTACATCTCTCTCCATTTTTTCTCCATCTCCATCTCTCTACATCTCTCTCCATTTTTTTCACATCTCTCTACATCTCTCTCCATCTGTAAACTCCTCCTAAAATCTCTCTCATTTTCCTCCATCTCTCTCCATCTCTCTACAGCTGTCCTAAATCTCTCTCCATTTTTTCTCCATCTCTCTACATCTCTCTCCATCTCTCTCTCTACATTTCATCCTTTTTCTGTCTACATATTTCTTTCTCTTTCCCCCTCTCTCTTCATTTCTTTTTCTTTCTTTCTTTTTTCTTCCTTCACTCACTCTACACCTCTCTTTCTACATCTCTCTCCCTCTCCTTTGCTCCCTTTCTCTTATTTCCATTTTCTCTCTCTCTCTCTCTCTCTCTCTCTCTCTCTCTCTCTCTCGTCCCCGTTAGCAGTCTCTATATTTAGTAGATGTGAGCTCCAGTCCTTTTGGCTGGGCTGAGACGACAGCATGAGCACCAGCATCATCACACCCATTACCACATTTACAACATGTAGCAGTTGTAGCAGCACTCTTCTCTACAGTAACATGCGTCAGTTGTTCAAACCTGTAACGCTAGACTTAAACCAGCAGCTGCTGCTCCACTACAACCTGGACTGTACTCGCTGTTGGATGGCCATTACATGTACAACCTGCTGCAGTAAACCAACACCTGCTACAGCAAACACCAAACTGGGCCAGCTTCCAGATGGGAACCCAAAACACAGGAAAGTCACCCAGAATCGTAAAGAAAATTCTTGCAGAACTCCTGCTGGCACCGTCGATAGCGCAAATAGCATAGGATACACATAGTGAGTGACCCATTTGACCCATTGGTGAAGGAGCAGCACCCAGGGAGCAGAGCTTGGGGACTGCACCTTGCACATGAGTACCTCAGTAGTACCTTTAACAGGTAAGAACTTGAACCGACAACCTTGTGATCGTGGGGCCAAGTTCCTAACCGTTGTGAACTACAGTCATGAGCTGCCGAGCTCTGGGGGAAACTACTAAGTTTTATTATTAACAAATAAAAATAATGATTTCACACAGATTGATATTCACATCATTTCATAAACATGATAAATCACTTCATAGTAGTGATGCTGGTGAAACCCATGATTTTAGGACAACACTAAATATATACGTGGGTCTTGGTAGGGTCAAGAAGTTACCAGCGCATTTCGTGCTCGATGAAAACAGGTTCAGATCTGATGTTACATCCAGATGCTACAGTTTGACAGCTAGTGTGTTTTGCATACATGCTTGGCTTGTGTGTGTGTTTGTGTGTGTGCAGAGATGTCTTTAGGTGCAATTTTTCACATAACCCTTCAATAAATAACGATGTAAAAGAATCATCTTTAGGTTTCTTTGTTGTTGTTTGGTACACAGTTAATCTTGCATAAAATTGTGTCATCATCTTCAATGCAATCTAGCACAAATCTATATGTCATCTGCCAGGTTACAGTGTCACAAATGACACTTCATTGCTAGAGTTCCATGGCTATACAGGCTCACTGGTGTTTGCTTTTTCCCTCGGGTGGGGAGTCGGAGTTTTTGGGTCATTATCCACTGTATTTTTGTGGAGTTAGGCGGAAGCGGTTTAGGCGGGTGTTAAGCCGACCAGCGCCTTGCTACTTCCGGTATGAAGTGTGCTTATAGTTTGAGAGCTTTTATTAACAAATAAGAGGATGCACTGATCGATACATGGATGTGATAGCTATGGGTCTGTCTTGACTCTAACAGCTGGATCAGGTATCGGTGGCGTGGAGACTGATCTATGGGCTGATCTGTAATGTACTCCGCGCTCAGTAGGTTCTTCATGTGAAGTGTTACTGTGGTAAAGCTGGTTTATAGTTCAACATTCACACTAATTCCTACATATTGATATGGCGATGAGCAGAACAAGCAACACAACACAGTCGCAAATCACACCATTATACTGTTTAATTTCTGACAACACCAGCTCTCACTCACAATCTGTGTTCCTGATGCTTTTAGCGCCCGCCAGAATTGGGCGTCACTAAATGACACAACTGTGTTTAAAGGAGTCCGTTTGAGGCGTTATTTTAATATACTAAATCGTTCAGCAGATACATATGGCTGTGTAATTATTACAGTGTTTTAGTAGGAAAACAGGATTGAAGTCGAGTATTATCTTAAGCAGAGCAGAATAATCTCAGTCTCTCTCCTGAAAAAACATAGCGTATTTATTAAACACTGCTATTGGATCAGTACTCGGGATCGACTCATACACAAAGATCAAGTATCAGCATCAGTATCGAAACTGAAAGAGTTGGATCGGTGCATCCCTACTAACAACACACCTCAGAAACACCACCGTGACACACACACAGCATGTTGCTTTATTCTGTTAACCTTTGACTCACTTAATTTCACACACACACACACACGCACACACACACACACACACACCAATAAACCTATTATAGTAAGTAGATTTAAGAGCCAGTTTCTAAGTTTATCTGACATCCTCACAGCCACCAGCTTTGGAGCAGATCTTTTCTACTTGGTTACGAAACCAAACATGAAGTTCTTCTACAGGTGCATTTGGTAGTGTAACGGTTAGAGAGTTTGGCCAGTGATTGGAGGGTCACCGGTTCATGTCCTGGACTGGTAAAGGTAGCACTGAGGTACTCACGAGCAAGGTACCGTCCCCTAGTACTGCTCCCCGGGTGCTGCTCCTTCACGGATGGGTCAAATGCAGAGCTCACATGTGTTTGTAGTGCACTGTGTGCTGTGTTCACAATGACAATCACTCATTCGCTTAAATTAAACTTCACATGTTGTACAGTATGCAAGGATGAAGCCAGAGTAGGAATTCTGTCACCTCAATCGGGGGTCCAACTTTCTAAGGCCAAGTTTTTGGAAGAGAACCTATACGTACGGCTCTCACATCACATCACAGCTCAACATTATCTCAGCAACATGAGCACCTGATTTAACAGCAGAACTATCTCTCTGTCTCAGCTGACTAACTAACGTTGATGAAGCAGCTTCTGAAAGACGATGGTGAATAATTCAACTTCTAGACGTTATCATATATATCAGCATCCGCAGAACAAACGCAACAAGAAGATGAAGCTTGTAAAATAAGAGACGTTCAACAAGCTGGACTTCTGCTGCTACTGACATTTATCAACACACGTCAAACAGCAGCATGACACACAACACCGACCAACCAGCCACTGATGAGAATCAATCAACAAGTTGCTGCTCCCAGTAGAGGTTAAGAAATGCTGCGCTCCACATTAGAGCTGTCTGAAATCCTCTTACACTACAAGCTTCCTGCATCATGACCGTGGAAGAGGACTTGTATCAGTTGTACCTGAATGTTTCAACCTCCCAAAGCTGTTGTTTTTGTCTCTGCAGCAGCATCACAGCATTAACGGTAAATAAGTGGCCCTGACGCAGGAGATCAGAGTGTTTTTTAGACTGGAATTCATTTCATTCAGCAGGACCACAATATACGACGTGTTAGTGATGATGCAGGAGGAACAGGTGCTCACACAGCAGGTGGGGGAGAGAGAGACAGATATGGAGGGACTGACATAGGCAGTGTTCAGGGAACAGTGCTTGGGACGGTACCTTGCTCACAAGTCCGGGATTTGAATCAGTGACCTTCTGATCACCAGTCGAACGCCCTAAACGCCCTAAACACTACAATCTGCTACCATTGTTTGTGGTGCACTGTGTGCTGTGATGTGTTCACAATAACAAATAAACACTCACTTAAAGATTATGACACTTCCAAATTTCACATTTTCAAAGATGGTAATCTCCTAATCTCAACATTAAAAAGGGAGGAAACCAATTTTAACCACTTCTGCTGAAAGACAAGACTTTGTGGTTTGTGTTCTTCCTCTTTACATATCTAATGCGTCTGGATAGGTCGTTATGAGCGCAGTGAAAACAGAGCTCTGGAACTGGAGCACTGAATGAGGTCCGTAAGATGGGTCAGAACTGCAACACTATACAGCGATGATGATGATGATGATGAAGGAGTGAGGCTCGGCTAAAATAAAATCTCCTCCGGGGTATTAGACGAGCCATCTCTGTGTGATTCCCTTTCCAAAAATTCAGCTCCTAAATATTCTTCATGCAGGTGTTAAGTAATAAGTAGGGTTGCATGATAAGGGGCGTATTGGCTGATAAGGATACCAATAAATGAGGAAGGCAGAGTTGAGTGTGTAAAGACGAGAGATTTTGCTCTCCAAAATTCCACTGCACGCTCAGAATTTTGCCACAAAAATAATGCAGTGACTCTGACATTTCTAACACAGTGCAGAGTCAAGTGAGTGTGAAAGCAGAGTGGAGCGAGGACAGAGCATTTCCAGCGTAGTGCACAACATTTGAAGAACAAGTCACTTCCCTCCCTGTGTAGTGTACCAAGTCAAATAGGGTGTGTGTGACACTCCATGTGCACTACCTAGTGTGTATAGAGCCGTTAAGCTACAACTCCGGCTACTTCCTGAGATGCATACTACCACATAGAAGAGTATGATAAGAGCACCTTACCTACCATACTATTAAGTGCAGTAGTACACGGCTCGGGACACGGCCCATGTGTGAGCTCACATTCACTAAGTGAAGCAAACACACAGTTTAGTAGTTAAACATGTTTCACGTGTGCAGCAGAGTTGAGCGTAAAGACCAGAGATTTTGCTGGTGAACGTTCCACTGCGTGATCAGAATTTTACCACAAAATAACACCAGACATTTTAAGACAGAAGGCGCGGGCCGTATAAAATCCCATCTCGGACTCTGGACATGCCGGACACAAGCGCTACCTTTCACACGGACAATAAATCAGCTGGAAATATCAGCAAATCTAAGCATCGCTCTAATGTTGATGACTTTATAAAACGCAATTATCAGCCGATTCCGATACGATTGCTATATCTTCGTGCATCCCTAGCAGTAAGGTTTTATTCTCTTGTATAAATGAGTCTACACATGGATTTGGGTTTTACAACACAGGTCCCCACAGTGTTGGTGTGAAATCAGGTTCACACACACACATACACACACACACATTCTCTAATGCTCTCTCTCTCAAATTCCTCTCACATCCTCTCACAAGCCATTCACACAGTCGCCATAGCAACAGGGAATACCTCCCTAGTAACATACAGAGCACATACCACACACACACACACACCAGCCCTGCCCAGCACTGTCGTCTTCACTCAGCGCCACACTCACCACACATAACAAGTGCACACACACACACACACTGACACTGCTATAAATCTCTCTCTCGGTGTGCAAACACTGCACAAGACATCAGGCATCTGTGAATATTCTAGGCTCTCTCTTTATCTTTGTCTCTCACACACACATGCGCTTGGGTTAGTGATGCTGTGTGTGTGTGTGTGTGTGTGTTTCTCCAGCGGGACAATCGCTGAGTAACGGTGTGCAGCACTGCAGTGGTTATATAATACCCTGAAGCTCCTCACTGAGAGAGAGGGATGAAGAGATAGAGAGAGAGAGAGATGGAAAGGGGGAGGGAGAGAAATATAGGAGGGGAAGAGAGAAAGAAAGAGAGTGGGGCGGAAGAAGAACAGAGAGAGGATGAGGGAGGAAGAGAGAGAGAGGAGAGAGAAAGAGAGAGAGAGAGAGTGTAATGTAACCACCTGCTTCTACAACAGTAATAACAGTAACTAGTAATCTATAATCCTGTGGAAGTCCAACACTGCTGAGGACTAGACCAAGTTTAAATCACAAACACAAACTCAAGCTGGCAGCTAGACTACACCAGAGCTGAATGCGCTAACGTTTGTTCAGAAAGTCAGGTCAGACTATGTTGACCACACACCCTGCTCAATATCCAGCTGACCAGGTCAACACCTTAAAGTCAATGTGCTGTTCAATAACGCAAGATAAACAGTTAAATTGCTAAATGCCAGTCACTCAGGACCTGCTACTACAGTTTTAACATTTGCTAACATTTGCAAAACAGTGAGTGTGTTTCTCAACATATAGACAGACAGACAGACAGATAGACATATAGATAGATAGATAGATAGATAGATAGATAGATAGATAGATAGATAGATAGATAGATAGATAGACAGACAGACAGACAGACAGATAGATAGATAGATAGATAGATAGATAGACATGTAGACAGACAGACAGACAGACAGATAGATAGACAGACATGTAGACAGACAGACAGACAGACAGACAGACAGACAGACAGACAGATAGATAGATAGATAGATAGATAGATCAATGGTACATTTAAAAGTAGTATCAGAAGGAAAAACTACAATAAACACAATGCAATCACATCTGAAAGCACTTTACAGAAGTTTATCAGACACTCATCTCACATCAACAACATCAAACTGGCCTGAAAGATCAATATGAGATGCTGTGATGAAAAGCCCGCATCAATAATTAATATCACCGTCAACAAGTCGTGTTCACGTATCTGTCTAAATAACACCTGATCTACTGAACGCACAAATATTTGTATAAGTCATGCTTTGTGTTGTTTGGCTGCTGGTGTTTTATTCTTGAATGTTTGCTTTGGAAAAACAGCAACATGAAATATTCAAAAAACAAAGAGAAGAAGACAAAGAAGTACCACCTATGAAGTTATGATGATATGATGATGATAACCGAACATAGAGGGGTGGCGACGGCTCCTAAACTGTGAAACAAGTTAACTCGGATTCAAGATTCAAGATTCTTTATTTGTCACATGCAAATTATACAGGTACAACATGCAGTGAAATGTATCCTGATCCACTCTTTTAACTGTGCAATTTAGGCAAAATTAAAATAAAGGTAGAATAAAATAGAGTTACAATACAAACTTGAGAGATAGCTAAGGGAATACAAATAAAGAATAAATTACTGTTTCTTATATACAGTGGAGCTCCTTATGTGCAGAAGGCAAGGAGTATAATTAAATTAAAGACCCCAGTGCCGGGTACAGGTATATCTACATGTATTTGTGACCCTCCACAGCAAAACCAGTCGCTTGTCGCAACGGAGGTTTCCGAGAAAAACGAGCGTTTATGTTGCGTGGGGTAAAATTGTGGATTTTTTGTTTTTAGTGTTTTGAAACAGTGGAAGGTCTATACTGTACTGTTGTGAAGAAATTTGGCTGAAAAACTTACCCTTTCCATCCTAAAAACGTGACTTTCTTGAGGTGAGGAATTCAATTCCAGCAGAATGTTAAAAGTTTCTGTTTTGACCGCTCTACTCCAATATTTACGGTAAATCCACTGGTTGACGATATTTCTCCAGAATCCATCTTCGTCTCCCGAGTTCAGTTAACCTAACGCGGGTAGGCTATCCGTGTGGCTGTGAATGCAGCGTAGGCTACCGTAAATGCAAACGTAGCTGCGACCGCACCAAGCGTCTGTGAGTGCTACGGCGATAGTCAACTTCAAAGGCAGATTTCTCCGTTTCTCACTTGGCGTGACAGGAGAAACCCGACTCCTTTGAATGTTGATATCTCAGTCATATGTCGTCCCATTCATTCCATATAGGTATCATTCTGAAGCTTGATTTATGTAATAACATAATAACTCAATTTTGAAAATTTGCGACAAGCGACTGGTTTTGCCGTGGAGGGTCACATATATGAATAAAAAAGAATATGTACTGAAGTTTTATACCTGAGTATACATATTTAACTCTATCTCTCTATGACAGATAACAGGTGAAAAGACTGTTTAAAGTGCAGAGTGCAACTGCATAGCAGTGAACAATGTAGCATGTAGCAAACAGAGTAGGAGCATGTAATATTTGAACAGTGAAATATGGCAGATACTATAAATGATCATAAACAATATGATTGAGAGACAGTATGGAATGGCAATAAGGCTTTAAAGGAAAGGCATGTCCTGGTTCAGAAAACGGATGGCGTGAGCATAGAAACTCCTCCTGAGTCTCTCTGTTTTGACCATGATGGTGCAGAACCTTCTGCCTGATTGCAGAAGATGAAACAGTCCATTGCTGGGATGAGACGAGTCTTTTACAATCCTAATTGTCCTGCTCCTACATCTCTTGGAGTAAATGTCCTGCAGAGAAGTGTGAGCTGACGTGCAGCAGCGCTCCACTGCTCGGATCACTCTCTGGAGGGCTTTCTGGTCCTGAACACAGCTGTTCCCGTACCAGGACAAGATGCTCTGTGTGACGATGCTCTCCACAGCGCCAAAATAAAAAGCTTTCAGAACAGAAGGGGAAACCCCAAACCTCCTCAGCTTTCTAAGGTGGTACAGACGCTGCTTTGCCCTCTTGACTTGAATATTGATATGCTCAGCCCAGGACAGCTCCTCAGAGATGTAGAAACCAAGGTATTTAAACAAACACACCTTTTACCCTGGAGCACCGTTGATGGTGAGGGGTCTGTAGATGCATTGTCTCCGGCTGAAGTCCACCACCAGCTCCTTCGTCTTGCTGACGTTCAGCTGGAGGCAGTTTTCCTGACACCAGAGCGCCAGGTTCTCCACCTCGTTCATGTAGGCCGTCTCATCGTTGTTGGAGATTAACCCCTACACCACTGTGTCATCCGCAAACTTGACATTGTTGTTGGACTCATGAGTGGCCACACATGCTGAAGTGTAGAGTGAATATAACAGCGGAGAAAGCACACACCCTTGAGGAGCTCCTGTGTTGGTGGTGATGCTGCTGGAGACACACCTGCCCGCCCGCACCACCTGAGATCTGCCTGTGAGGAAGTCCAGCACCCACGCGCATAAGTGGTTGTTGAGTCCTAGGTCTCTCAGCTTAGTAAACAGTCTATAGGGCACTATTGTGTTGAACGCTGAGCTGTAGTCAATAAAGAGCAACCTCACATAGTTACCCTGTTTCTTGTCCACGTGGCTGAGGGAGGTGTGTAGAACGTGGGAGATGGCATCCTCTGTAGATCTGTTAGAGCGGTAGCAAACTGGAGTGGGTCTATGGTGCTTGGGATGGAGGAGGAGATGATGTGCTTGATCAGTCTTTCAAACTACCGATGTCAGTGCAACAGTCATTCAGGCACGAAGGTTTGTTGTTCTTGGGCACGGGGACGATGGAGGATTTTTTGAAGCAGGTGAGGACCACAGACTTCGCCAGAGACTCGTTGAAGATGTAAGTGAACTATTTCACTGCCCATGTTTAAATCTGCTCTTAACATTGACATTACCAAATCATAACCTAATTTAATCTAAATCTTAAACTAATTTCCACTTTTATCAGATGTGTCTCCCCTCCAAACTTGGTTTCTTATATCACAAAGCACAAACTTCAAGTTTTTATCTCCTCTCCTGAAGATCTGAAGCTGTTTTTAGTCGGTAAAGTCAAGGTGCTGCAAGACATCTGAATTAGATCCAATCTGCAGCTCGTCATTAACCTCTGCCTTTAATCAAATCTCCAATGTAATAAGCAACAAATCTGCCTTGGAGCTGAACATGTTTAGACAAAAATCCAGTTTTTACTGTCTGCATCACATCCGTATCGTAAATTAATTTATCTTTTATGGATCTCGTCTATTTTATATGTATATTATCTGTTCTTTTTATGTTAAGAGCATTATAAAAAGTTCTCAGAATCGGTCCAACCCTAATACAGACAGACAGACAGACAGATGAAAAATGTCCATCCTGAGCGCTGAGTGAGAATTCCTTGATTTAAGTTGCCATCAGCCGCAACATAAAAACACAGAAACTTGGCAAAATGTTTCCCGTTCAACAGCCTTTTGAAGTTACATCATGCAATTAAAGTTCCAAAAATAAGGACTAAACTTTTTTGTCGACTAAAGGCACAAGAGACTGAAAAGTGACTAAAACTAATGAGCATTTTTCATCTGCAGACTAAATCTAGTCTGAGAGTAAATCTAAAGTAGTTGCAAAATGAACACTGCACAGCACATTTTGAAGGTGAAAAACATTGCCATTTCTTCATAACGGAAATCTGGTAGATGCTTTAGCTCCCTAAAACACAGGGAAAATCAGCAGTATTCCTACCTTCTCCAGCTGAGGAGAAAACCGATTTCCATACACACAGCCGAGTGAGGGAGTGCAATCCGTCTCTCACACAACTCCAGATTATCTGCAGGAATAATTCAAGATTAGAAGTGTTGAAATTTGAGCTGCATGTTAGTATATGAGGAAAAAAAAAATAAAAATGGACAGAACTCATGTACCAAAAACATGGATAAAAACAGCCCACATCGCTGTAGACGACACATTTGTAGAGCTGAAAGGAAGCTCTAGCACAAAATCTGTAGCAGTACCGGTCAGAAAACATGAAATAAAAATTGGATAATGATTTGTGATTTCTCACCGCAAACATATAATAAAGAAATCTGACAAACCAGAAAAGTAAAGAGTAAAAATAAAAATTTTAAAAAGAGTATAAGTGAGTGATTATTTGTCATAGTGAACACACCACAGCACAGCACACAGTGCACCACAATGAAATGTGACCTCTGCATTTAACTCATCCGTGAAGGAGCAGTGGGCAGCTAACAAGCACCCGGGGAGCAGTGCTTGGGGACGGTACCTTGCTCATGAGTACCTCAGTGGTAACTTTACCGACCCTGGATCTGAACCTGCGACCTTATGATCACGGGGCAAACACCCTACCGTTACACCACCAACTGCTGAAGTATAAGTATGTTGTACTTGTATAAATATGTATGTGACAAATAAAGAATCTTAAACAGTTGTGTTAAATGCTGTATTATTTGCACTACACACACACACACAGCATCATAATGCACTTTGCTTCCGCTTGTGGTTTAAACGACACCACTACACTAAAACTAGAGGTGTGAACCCTCACTGGTCTCACAATTCGATTCCATTACAATCATCATGTTCACCATTGGATATGATATATCAATGTATCACGATGCAAGCCATCATGTTTCCTACATTACTTCACACTGCACACAGATGGGGCACAGATCACAGATCAGGTAGCCGTAGTTACTACCAGGATGTTCTTTTACAGTTTTTTCCAATTGCTAACACACTAAAATCTAATGTAAAGCTCAACTGCAAACACTGACACTCAGAGAGCAAAATTTCTCCTCACATTTGTAATACTCGAAACACAAATCACACCTTTGAACACAATAAGCAATTAACTTGACATCTTTTGCGTTAGAGTGCACACACTTTCCTACAGAAAACACAGTAATCTGACACCAGGACACTTTCAGCCATTTCCAACACACCCATTCAGAAAACCAACACCCATGTACCCATTAGACTAACACACGCGTCACCTGGTCACGCACCTGACTGCTTATTAGTTAACTCAGCAATCAGAATGTGAGAACTATAAAACTCCACAGATTTACCAACACTAAAGAACAAGGGGGAAGAAACGTAACAGGTCACAGAGCTTTTGTGAATGTTCCTGGTGTACGTGGGGGAAACATTACAATGTGTGCTGCCATCACAGGACATGGAGTTCTCCATCACCATGCCATTCTTGGTCCATACAACACAGGGTTGATCCTGACATTTCTGGACAGATTGCGAGACATCTTACAACAGGCAAAGCACATGGAAGATGAAGGGCAGCAGCACATGTTGTAGTGTGGGACAATGTGAGTTTTCATCATGCAGCCTTTACACATCATGCAGCCTTTACACATTTTACAGTGGTTTACCTTCCCCCTTATTCTCCATTTCTGAACCCCATAGAAGAGCTCTTTTCAGCATAGCGGTGGAAGGTGTATGATCATCAACCCTAGGTGCGTGAGGGGCTTCTACAAGCAATGGAGGAGGCGTGTGAGGAAATTGACATAAGAGCTATCCAGGGATGGATAAGACACTCCCGCCGCTTCTTTCCTCGCTGTCTAGCAAGGTAAGATATCGCATGTGAAGTGGATGAGGTGCTGTGGCCAGATCCACTGAGACGACATGACGCTGCATAATTTTGTTTTGTTGTTCATTTGTTTTTGACTTGCACATGTTTCTCGTTCTGTTTTCCAAAGGTTTAGAATTTGTTGAATTATATGGATTTTATGTTTGTTCTTCTGTTGCAAATTGTAGCTAAATAAATGATTTGTTTGAACCCAATTTATTTCTGCACATATGTTTCTGTGTCCAATTCTCAGCACTTGCAGTTCTGACAGTCCCTAAAGAGATAAAAGTGTTTTGGTTTTTACATAGCGGTGTTTGGTTGGTTGGAGGAAAAATTAGGCATGGGAAAGAAATGTTTACTATTTGGGGCAAAAGTTTGGTTTTGATAAGTATTTATACAGTTTTGACTGCAGAGCTTCATTTTGCAGGATATGTGAGGTGTTTTGCTCTTTGGGTGAGGTGTTTTGTGAATTGTGCTAAATGATTTGCAAAAATGAGCCTTGTTGTCAAAATTGTGCTTTAGCAATTGGAAAAAACTCTAAACTAGAATTAACTAGTATTTAAAAATATTTTTAGATATTTGCATTGGATTCATTATTCATAAAGATGCCCAAATAATCTGGAAATGTTTAAAAAAATTAAATAAATTGGAACAATTTTTAAAAAGTGATTTCAGTAGTGAAACTGGACTGCATGTCTCGGACCACCTGCAATGCGGCTGCGGACCACCAGCTGAAACCCCAATATAATCGACTAGGGTCTGCCACTGCATTGATGCAGAATATCTATATCTATATCGCGATGCAATGATCATGTGATTAATTTCAACACCCCCAACTAACACACACTAGAACACTTTCCCCAACAGCGTCAGTCTGAATGAATCCACTGCTAAATAAATTGAAGGTTGGATATTTAAGTGAGAAACAGCAGATTAACACGGAGACGTAAACGTGATGTGTGGAGAAGATTCTCCTCTTTACCTTTACTAAAATAAGTGATGTGTTTTTAAGGTCACTGCTTTAGATTCTACCTCAACCGCCCGAGGATGTGCTGGTGAGACATGCTGTCTGTTCTGTTCACCTTCACACACAAACACACACACAATCAGACTGATATATACACACACACACACTCACACACTCAACAGAGTCAGTCACACGGCCTGGTCTGAGAAGTGTCAGTTCAAGGGTAACAGAGAACCTCCTCGAAAAGCCTGTTAGAACAAATCACATTTCCACAGCAAACACACACACAGACACACTCACACAAGCACACACATGAACACACAAACACACACAAGTACACACACAAACACAGGCACAAACACACACACTCTCAACTAAAACTGAGTTCTACAATCTCACTTTTAACTCTGAGTAGATGGATGGATGAACAGAGTGACAGACAGGTAGATAGACAGCAGGGGTGGAAGTAACGAATTACAAATACTCACGTTACTGTAATTAAGTAGATGTTTTGGGTACTTGTACTGTTATGAGTAGTTTTTCAAGTGTGTAATTTTACTCGTACTTGAGTACAATTTACACCATGTAATCTACTTCGCTACTTATAAAATCAAAAGTCGCTACTGAGTACGCCCACAATATGAATTAATATTCAAACCTTTCATCTGCATCTTTGCAGCCAATAAGGCTGTGCAATCGCGACCGCGCCAATTAATCCATGACGTAAGCAAAGAATAAACTCCGCTGCAGCAGCAGGCACAGGTGTCTGGAGGTACTACACAGTGGAGTACAAACTAATTTATACACTGAAGATTTGGAGACAAAGAAGCCAAAATGGAGAAAATGGAGCCGAACGAAGCCAGATAGACTCTGTTAATTTAGAAAACCAGCTCTTGCTGAAACTGAACAAAAGGTTCAGAAAGTGAAGTGTGACAGAAATGCTATTATGTCTAGAGTTTAAGACACTTACCTGCCTATTGTTCGCAGTGTATTGGGAAAAGTTTAAACTGTTCTATGCATGTTCAAAAACATTTTTGTCATTGTTTTGACAAACAAAATTCCTGCTTTATATCTACATTTATTTACAAAACAAATTGCCTTTCTATACCTTGTTCATCTGAGAAATGTGCTTTGAATGTAGATATTTTATACTGGTGAATCGAATCGAATGCCTGCTATTGACGACGCAATAAAACATCCATCGGTTAAAAAGTAATTTATACTCTGAGTAGTTTTTGAGAAGAGTACTTTGTACTTTTACTCAAGTATTTTTTTTTAACACCAGTACTTTTACTTGTAATTGAGTACATTTTAACCAATGTAACAGTACTTGTACTTGAGTACAAATTTTCAGTACTCTCTCCACCTCTGATAGATAGATAGATAGATAGATAGATAGATAGATAGATAGATAGATAGATAGATAGATAGATAGATAGATAGATAGATAAAACTTATGAAGATAGTGTTGAAGGTTTTAGTTTGGCTTTTAGTCAGCTTTAACTGTGTTATAGATAAGTATTTTATTTTTCACTTTTAGCCATCTTATTAACTTAATGATTAGGTTTGATTGAGTCCAGCACTACATTCCAGTTTTTTTCTGTTTGCTTAAACACTAAAAGAAAAAGTCTCCCACGTTTGGCATAACATTACACTCAGTTAGCAAAACACTGGCCCAGATTTGCACAACACTAAGCACATTGTCAGCTTCACACTTCTTGCAAAACACAACACGCAATGATTTGCAAATCACTAAACACACTGTCCATCTTAAAGCACTGGCTTTCAAATGACCACACTCATGAACCACCTGGTTAAACACAACCACCGGGTGAACAAACACTCAGCTGCCTAACGATAGACACAGCAACCAGGTTTAGGCACTATCAAAAGGAACAGGTGAGTTAACCTGCCATCAACAAACATGGAGGACATGAGAGACCTCCATCACCATGCCACCTTAGGTCCTCACAATACAGCGCTCATTCTGGCATTTCTGGACCAACTCAATAATATTGTTAGTGCTGCAAATCAAATGGAGATGCGATGCATTGTCACCTGGGATCATTCCACCGATCTCCTCTGGTCCAAAACTGGTTTCATGATCTTCCACAATTTACATGTCTTTATCCTCCACCATACTCACCCTCCCTAAACCCAGTAGAAGAGGTTTTTTGGCATGGTGGTGGAAGGTTTATGACCTACAGCCATATGTTCATGCACCTCTACTTCAAGCTATGGAGGAGGCATGTAATCAGATCGATGTTGTCTCTATTCAAGGATGGATCCCACACTGTAGAAGATTTTTTCAATGATGTCTTGCCTATGACAACATAGCCTGTGATGTTGATGAAGCTCTGTGGTCAGATGCAGCTAGACAGGGAGATGTTTAGTTTTTTACCCCCTCTTTTTGCATGTCTGTAGTGGCTGCAGGAAATAAAGATATACAGATTTGATCTAATGTGCTGTTTGGTGAACATATTTTGTGGAATTTTTTATTAGAACGTGCTAAAAGTGTTTTAGGATAAATGCAGTAGTGTCTATCTTATTCAGAATGAATTAGCTAATAATACCCATGTGTGTACAATATGACAACAAAACAGTGTTTTTATAAAACAATGTAGAGTTTTTACATTGTTTCATTCTGCAAAAGATCTGAGATGTTCTGCTACGTGGGTGTAGTGTTGTGCTATTTGTGTGAAGAGTTTTGAAAATATGGGCCCAATTTTCAAAACTGTGCTTAAGCAATTGAAGAAAACTGTAATTATAGACTGATATCGGATCATTACTTGGATTAGGATTGGCTCAGACACAAAGCACGGGCATCAGTATCGAAAAACTGGACTGATTCATCCCTAATTCAAAGCTAAAATAAGAAAACATTTGTACTAGGGATGCAGGATAATATCGGAATCAGAGCGATGCTTAGATTTGCTGATATTTCCAGCTGATATTTGCTGCAGCATTCACTGTCCGTGTGAAAGGTAGCGCTTGGGTCAGGCATGTCCAGAGTCCGAGGTAGGATTTTATACGGCCCGCGCCTTCGGTCTTAAAATGTATGGTGGAGTGCACATGGAGTGTCACCCTATTTGACTTGGTACACTACATAGGGAGGAAGGTGACTTTTTATTAAAATGTAGTGCACTACGCTGGAAATGCTCCAGGCTCGCTCCACTCTGCTTTTACGCTCGCTTGGTGCTGTTTGAAATGACAGAGTTATGGTGTTTTGTTTCTGCCACAATTCTGAGCGCGCAGTGAGCAAAATATCTTGTCTTTACACGCTCAACTCTGCCTTCCTCGTTTATCAGCATCAGCATATACGCATGAAAAACATCGGATATTAGCATCGGCCAATAATTCCCATATCATGCATCCCTATTTTGTACAGTACATCAAAATCTTTTTTTAAAAGACCTAATAACTTCAAGATTCCAGATTCCAATTTCAAATCTGATCCTCCACATTCCGTTACTCTCTAGGACTTCCATCATTCCTGGTGAAAGTGAGTGATTATTTGTCATTGTGAACACAGCACTGCACACAGTGCACCACAACCACATGTGAGCTCTGCATTTGACCCAACTGTGAAGGCGCAGTGGGCAGCTGACCGGCAGTGTCTTGTGAGCAGTGCCTTGTGAGCAGTGCTTGGGGATGGTACCTTTCTTATGAGTACCTCAGTAGTAGCTTTAACAGTGGGGGATTCGAACCAGCAAGCCTCCGTTACACTAGCAGCTGCGCCCGCCTGGTGAGTCAGTTCTGCCGAGCTTCTACCTGAGACGGCAATGTTGTGAGCTCAAGTATGATGGAAAACCTCCTACACCAAAACACACGCTATCAGGGTCTGGACTGCTGCTGGTCAGGAGCGTGACTTGGATGTGAGTTTTTGTCTCAGCAGGCCGCTCGGGTGTGAGTGTGAGGAAGGCTGTGAAAATGGGGTGAGGGTGTGGAACCTGCAAACCCTGCAGCACTGGGAGCATCGTTCGCTACAAAACACACACATCTCCGACAAAAGTGGGAAGGAGCAATGCACATTTATAAAGATATAAACCTACTCTTAAATTGTTCCACACTCACTGTGTCTCCCTCTCTCTTCTCTCTCTGTCATCATGTTATAATAATAATCTCACGCTGCAACCAGACGAGTGTTGATGTGAGAGATGTCTCCAGCTGAGCCTTGCCGCCTGCACCGATTTGGAAATGTCACCTTGTATTTAACTCGGACATCACAAGGACGATGGCCGACCTCACCACACACACACACACACTTTATTATGGGTGACGTCTTCCCTCTTTATGTCTCAACCAGCACCATGATCTCACTCAGCATTCATAAAAATGTAAAACTCAAAAACATTATGGGTTTCACTATGTGTTGTACTTATATTAGTATGTTTGCGACATATTTCGAATCTCCAATCCTGAATCAAAACCTCACATAACAGCACATCATGTAGTTTACTAATACATTTATCTTGTCATAATTAGCACGCTGAACAAAACTACAGCAAGTTATTACATTTTGATGCAAATATTTGTGTTAAAATAGAGGAAAATGTGAACGGTGATCAAACAACATGGATCCATCTTGTTTCTCTCTGTAATGATTCTTTTTCAGCTTTTTAAAATGCTGACTCTAATTCATCTACAATTCGCTATTATCAGCCGATAATATCGACGCACGGGTTAATCGGTCACGCCGGACTGAGTAGCTGCTGCTGATGAGAAGTGTGAATGGAGCTCAGCGTTGTTACTCTTTATCAAGTATTCATCAGCAACCACTCTGCTTTCTCTGCTCTAACCAGTACATTGATTCAATAATCAGTCACCTTTATCTTCCAAAAAAAAAAATTGATTACACATCATACATATTGTTACGTCACTTTATTTTGAACAGGAGATCTAATTATAGTAAAAGAGGAGATTGTTTTTCATTTAAATGTCTGGTTGTGTATAAGAATTAAAAATGAATGAATTACGGCAAAATGTTGTCTACTGAATCAATATCATGTCATATTATATTGTATAGAAGCACAGTAATACCTTAGATTATGTCGTTTCAACTGTCAATGATTCTCAAATAATAAATGAAAAACTAAAAATCTATAAAAAAAAACTATCTGAGTGGTTTTATTCAGACTTATGGCATTTTAAAAAGTGTAAATAACCAATAACAAGTCTAATATATCATAAAATAAAAATGTTTAGCACATCAAATACTGTAAATTATATATATATACAATTGCACTCAAAAGTATTCAACTCTCATTGCAAATTAGCAAAATTTACAAACTCAAACAAGTCACACAAGAACAATTTAAACACAACTAATATTACAATTAGTTTCTCCTCATTCAACACAAAATGTCACTGTTAATGACCACTGCAGTTTCAAAATTATTCAACTGATTAGAATCCCTCATAAGAGCACAGCTTTGCAAATCAGGTGTCGTCTCAAGCGTTAGCATTTGCGTTAGCGTTATAACTAGCCTCATAAGCTGCATCAGGTGTGCGTGAGCTCAACAAATACCCAGAATGACCAGGGGTATGATCACAGTGACGTTTGACTGCATGGTAGAAACATGGGTAAGTCAAAAGAATAGTCCATAAAGTTATTAGAAAGTTGAATAATTTTTAGTGCCACTGTATATAATTATATATACTGATATAATGTCATATCACTGTCCATTAAAATGGTATAATATACTCATGAACGCCTAGTAGATCCTAGAGACGTGCTTTTTGCAGAAAATGCTACATACACATTTACAATAATTCTCAACACGGTAATTCCAGTAATTAAATTTGATTTGGAGTCTTGTCTGGTGATTTTCACAGCTACTGTGTGCTTTAATGACAGCGTTTGTCAGCCGTTTGTGGGAGGTTCAGGAAATTAATTAGACATCATTAAACCCACAGGAAGAAACCTCGTTCATATTATTCCAGTGATTACAAATGAATAGTTCCAGTCATCATTTGCATTATTTCTCACTCTGCATTATTTCACATACACCAGTAATGTGTGACTAAACCGACTGTGCGTTCTTGATGTGTTGAATCAAGAGACTCGTGGACTTGATGATTTTTCTTGATGACATGGTGTTAGCATTTTTCCTTCATCTTTTAATGTTTCATAATATAATAAATGACTGCTAGTGTCTCCCTCCAGGCTATGATTACAGCTGCAAGTGTTTGAGGAGAATTAAAATACAAAATGCAAAAGTGATTAAAATTTATATCTATCAGTCATTACTAAGACTTTTTAGGCTTCAAGATGATGATTACTAGAGAAGAAGGGATAAAGTGGTGAAAAAGGTGAAAGAAAGAAAGAAAGAAAGAAAGAAAGAAAGAAAGAAGGAAAGAGAGAGACACGAGAAAAGAGAAGAAGAGACAGAAAGGAAGAGAGAGGAATAAAGGAGAGATGGGGCAGTGGGAGAAAAAACAAGGGAAGGAAAGAAAGAAGAGAGAAATGGAGAGAGAGTGAAAAATGAGAGAGAAAGTGAGAGAAAAGAAAGAGAGAGGAAGATGAACAGGAAATATCGTCACATTTTAATATCATGATGATCTCATCACACTCCTAGAAAAGAAAGAAAGAATAACAGCTGCTGATAAATTGCTTGAAAAGGAGTAACAACACTGAACTTCATTTACACTCCTCATCATCAGCCAGGAGGACGTGTGTGAGAGGCTCGTTCATCACACGCTCCGCCCCGATGTGTGTGTTCCTGCACACTCTCAAATCAGGATAATGGAACACTCGCGGCTTTAATGTCACACACTCTGCAAGTGAATCAGTGAATCACAACTTCACATCACCTATAAACGCTAATAATATTAATCATGTGAATAGTAAAAATTAAGGTATTAACGTGAACTCAGCTTTAATACCTTCTCTTGTGAATGGCATTGGGATTTCTGTACATTTACGCCATTTAGATAGATGCTCTAACCCAGAGCCACTTCCATTTTCCAGGGACAGTTTTCCTGGAGCAATTTGAGTTTCAGGGTCTTGCTCAGGGACCCAATGATGGTAGTGCTGCAGGTAGCATTCAAACCCATGACATCTTGGTCCAGAGGCGAATATCCTAACCACTAGACCAACACCGACTTTTAAAAATATTTTAGGAACTATTACTAATAGTTCACCAAATTCAGTGCATTATACTTACATTCAACTGAGATTTTTACAGATTTTCCGATTCAGTTCCAAAATTAAAATTTAAAAGTTGAAATATTATTGCACTGGGTTAACTGTCACTGAGCAGATTATTTTTCTCTCTTTACATTCATTCATTCATGATCCGCTTAATCCCAATTGGGGTCGCGGGGGGATTAGAAGTACAGGAACTTACAGGTGCAAGGCAGGGAGCAACCCTGGGCAGGCCACAGGGCACACACACTCACACAATCACATTCACACCTTACGGGGCCGATTTAGAGTCACCAATTAACCTATAGTGCACGCTTTTGGACTGTGGATGGAAACCGGAGCACCCGGAGGAAACCCACGCAAACACGGGGAGAGCATGCAAACTCCACACAGAAAGGCCCTACGATCGAACCGGGGCTCGAACCCACAACCTTCTTGCTTTGAGGTGGCAGCGCTAACCCGACTGGCAAAAACGAAAGAAAAGCAGAAAAGGAAAGAAAAAAGAAAAAAGAGAGAAAAAAGGGAGAGACAAAGAGAAAAGTGAAGAGACAGAAAAAGGAGAGGGTGGAAAAATGATAGAATAAAACCAAGAAAGAAGAAAGGAAGAAAAGGGGAGAGAGAAAAAACAAGGGAAAGAAAGAAGCAAAGAAAGAAGGAATTAAAGAAGGAAAGACAGACTGAGAAAAAAGAGATCCAGAGTGTTGTGCTAGCGTTGCGTATGCTGCAACCACTATAATCAGTGGAATCGGCTACTCCTGACACTACGGCAGAACATACACCTAGCTCATGAGTACCTCAGTGGTACCTTTACAGGTCTAGGATTCCAAATGAAGACCCTCCCATCATGGGGTAAACGTACCAAATGCCCCAACTTTGCTGATTGTCTGGGGCTGAGTTTTACTGGCTTCAGCACTCTGGACAGTTCCCATGAACTCGTCAACCCACAGATATCTGACTCTCCACGGCAAAACCAGACGCGTGTCGCAGCGGAGGTTTCTGAGAAAAACCACCGTTTATGTTGTGTGGGGTAAAATTGTGGATTTTTTGTTTTTAGTGTTTTGAAACAGTGGAAGGTCTATACTGTACTGTTGTGAATACATTTGGCTGAAAAACTTACCCTTTCCATCCTAAAAACGTGACTTTCTTGAGGTGAGGAATTCAATTCCAGCAGAACGTTAAAAGTTTCTGTTTTGACCGCTCTACTTCAATATTTACGGTAAATCCACTGGTTGACTAGCGTGAAGATATTTCTCCAGAATCCATCTTCGTCTCCCGAGTTCAGTTAACCTAACGCAGGTAGGCTATCCGTGTGGCTGTGAATGCAGCGTAGGCTACCGTAAATGCAAACGTAGCCGCGACCGCACCAAGCGTCTGTAAGTGCTACGGCGATAGTCAACTTCAAAGGCAGATTTCTCCGTTTCTCACTTGGCGTGACAGGAGAAACCCGACTCCTTTGAATGTTGATATCTCAGTCATATGTCGTCCCATTCATTCCATATAGCTATCGTTTTAAAGCTTGTCCTTTCATGGAAACATAATAACTCAATTTTGAAAATTTGCGACAAGCGACTGGTTTTGCCGTGGAGCGTCACATATGAACAAACCCAACATTCAGTGAGAAAAACACAAAAAACACTGCATGCCATGAGATGACCGTCGCTCCGGGCGAAGCATTTACTTGATGTGTGTGTGCATTATTTGTAAACAGCTTGATTAATGTGTGAATAATGCCACTGAGGATTCCTGGATCAATACGAGTGAATCAGCTCCGTTCATGCTGTTCCTCTCCAGGGTTCATACTGTGATCATCTCAACAGCGTGAGGGAAACTCCTTATACACATATAAACCATCCAGCACTCAGGTAAAACTACATCCTCTACTCATTTCACAATGTTTGTGACGTCGTTGTTATCTCCGGTCTCATGCAGCATTACATCATGGTGGTGTAAAGCAGGTTAGTGTTTGTGGGAGACATGCTGATATATGTGCCAAATGTACAAATATTCATCAAATACAATAAGGTGAGTATAAAGGTCACTTCCCTATAGTACACCATGATATTTCACCTCTCTCTTCACCTCCTTCTTGGTCTCTTTCTCTCTCTCTCTTTTAACCTGTCTTATTTTCTTCATCTCTCTTCTTCTCTCTCATCCTCTCTTTTCACCTCTCTCTCTCTCTCTCTTTAGTTTTCCTTCTCTCTCATTCTCTTATTTTCCATCTCTCCCTGTCTCTATTACTCTTTCTCCTTCTTTCCCTCCATTTCTATTCTTTTCTCTCTCTCTCTGTTTTCATCTCCTCCGCTCTCTTGGTCTCTCTACCTCTGTCATAGACTCTCTCTCTCTCTTCTGGTTTTGCCACTCTCTCAGTCTCCCTCCCTGTCTCTCTTTCTCTCCATTTCTATCTCTCTCATCCTCTATTTCCATCTCTCTCTCTCTCTCTGTCTGTCTTTATCTCTTACACACTCTTTCTCTGAGTCTCCCTCCCCCACCCTGTGTGTGATGTGTGTGTGATGAGAGTGTGTTACATAAGGGAGCAGGATGTCCTCTCTGCTGCTATGCTGTGATTTCTTCATCTCTCCGTGGGTCCACGTTCCGCTTTCACCCAAAAACCGTTTACTTATAAAATTCACAGCCCCACGCTCCGAAATCACGCGAACAACCGCGCAGTGGCTTCTACACCCGCAGCTGGAGCCCCGTGTGTGTGTGTGTGTGTGTGTGTGTGTGTGTGTGTGGAGATGTTTACTCAATCGGTAAAATAAACTTCATTTAGACATTAAACGGTCATTGATGTTTACAAATAAATAAACAAATAAATAAAAAGCGTCATTTCTGACAGATACCATATTGTGGAAGAGACTCGACTAAATCACACACACACACACACACACACCCGCAAGCCACGCACGCCAACGCACCAACACACACACACACACACACACCCGCAAGCCACACACGAGAACGCACACACACACACACACAGCAGCGTCTGTCGTTGTGAGGTCCTTCCACTGACATCTATATTAATACACACACAACCCAAATATCAATAACCAATAATCAATCAAATCTTCTGTAAAAGCATTTCCCCTAATAAAGAGCTAATGATGTCCTCATACAGCACGTTTTTATGTCGTTGTGGGGGCGATAGGTGGAAAACATCAACACCCACACACACACACACACACACACACACACACACTCACACACACACACTCACACGTCCCTTAGGGTTCACTCGCTTTTAGGGGGCTAGCAGGTCCTTACACAAACACGCGCGTCACGTACAAACAAGCGCAGGGCTGTAGCGCATCGCTGTATGAATAATAACTCCACACCCACGACAGCGGAGCAGCAGTGCTGTAATTATGATGATGATGATGATGATAATAATAATAACAGTATAATAATATTAATAATATCACCGCCTTTCTTACCGTTCCACTGCCGGTTTTCACGCGCCGCTCCGCCGCAGAGACAGAAGGTGACCTCGCGCACCGCTCCGCATCCGCCTGATCACGACGCGAGGGGAGGAGAGAGGGGAGGAGGAGGAGGAGGAGGAGGGAGGGGGGTGAGAAGAGGAGAGTGGGAGGGAGGGATGACAGGATAAGAGGAGGAGAGAGAGGGACCAGAGGAGGAAAGTATGATGGAGAAGGGGATGAGAGGAGGAGAGATAGAGATGGATGAAAGGAAGGAAGGATGAAAGAAGGAGAAAGAGAGGTGGAGAGGGGGAGGGGAATGAGAAGAGGAGAGAGAGATAAGTAGAGGGGGATGAGAGGAGGAGAGAGGGAGGGATGAGAGGTGAAGAGAGAAAGGAGGGAGGGAGGGGTGAGAGAAGGAGAGAGGGAAGTAAGGGATGAAAGGAGGAGAGGTTGTTGGAGGAGGGGATGAGAAGATGACAGAGGGGGGAGAAGGAGGAGAAAAAGAGGAATGAGATGAGGGAAGAATGAAAGGAGGAGAAGAAAAGAGGAGACAGAGAAAAGAGAGGAATGGAAGGATGAGAGAGGGAGGGGATGAGAGGTGGAGAGATGAAGGGATGAGAGGACAGGATGAGAAGAGGAGGGGATGAGCAATGGAGAGAGGAAAGAAAGAGGGAGGCGGAATAGAGAAAGAGAGATGAGTGGATAAAAGGAGGGAAGAATGAAAGGAGGAGAAAGAGGGAAGAGAGCAAAGGGAGGATGAGAGGAGGAACGGATGAGAAGAGGAGTAAGAGGAAAAGAGGGGAGAGGGGAATGAGAGGAAGAGAGTGGAGGATGATAGGAGGAACAGATGAGAAGAGGAGAGAGAGATGAGAAGAGAGAGAGCAATTAGAGGAGGAGAGAGGGAGGGATACGAGTACGAGGGAGGAGGGGATGAGAGGTGGAGAGAGGAAGGAGGGAGAGAAGAATGATGAGAGGAGGAGGGGTTGAGAAGAGGAGAGTGGGAGGGATGAGGGGATGAGAGAAGCAGAGAGGGATGGGATGAAGAGAGAAGAAGGGAAGGAGGGAGGAAGAGAAGAGGTGAGAAAAGGGGGGGTGAGAGGGGGATGAGGCGGGGATGAGAGGTGGAGAGAGCAGGGATGAGAGGAGGGAAGAATGAAAGGAGGAGAATTGTGGAGGAGAGAGAGAGAGAGGGAGGAGGAAGGGAGCAATAATGAAAGGAGAGGGGGAAGAGTGGGAGGAATAAGGGGATGAGAAAAGGAGAGAGGAAGGGAATGGGGGAGGAGGAAAGACAGGCATGAGAGGAGGAGAGACCTTTGCATTTCACCCATCTGGGAAAGCGCAATGCTTGGGGACGGTACCCTGCTCATGAGTACCTCAGCAGTACCTTAACTGGTACGGGACTTGAACCGGCAACGCAGCGATCACGAGGCCAACTGCTGATCACAAGACCGTTACACTGCCAACTTCACCAGCTGTATGTGTTGTATCTGTCAGCTGCGTCACCAGCGTTCTTAATTCCACTTGGTAAAAGCTGAAGAGCATTAGTTTGGTAAAGATATGAGCATCATAACAGGAGAACTGTAATTTACGTCTATTTGTGTCATTTATGGGAGGATTCTGCTCAGCTGCTATTTTGTTCACCATTAATTCATAAAAACCTCAAACTACAAAATAGTTATTCAGTTATTGCAGTTTTTATTATTAACTGACTTGTTTGCTTGTTATTAACCACAGTTGCCTTTTGCAGCATAATTTTGTACATAAATAAACACAGTTGTTTCTTCTGGATGTTGACGCTGAAGGAGTGATATCGCCATCTGCAGGATGTTATGTGTCATAATCACTGCTAAACATACCATTCAGGAGGAAAACATTTGTGTAAATGATGTTGGATTCTCAGGTTTGAGAATGATGAAGAGCCAGTGGTGAGGTGGAGAGTGCTCTTTTAAAAGCTTTATTACAGAAAAGAGTAACAACGTTCTTACAAGATTTTCATTCGGCCGGTCAGTGTTTCTCTCTCTGTGTCGAAACTCACTGTGATTCTAGCACCCAGGATGTGGCTTTTTATCTCACTCCTCCGTGCCCAAGGTCTCCTTTCGGAGCCAGTAAGTCTGGGTGCAGTGGGCTGATTATCAGGATGTTATGATAGAGTGTCGTCTTTTGCTGTAAGACAATCGTTTACTTGGTAAAAAGGGAAAAAGCTGTAGGGAGGGGGGCTTAAAGGGGTCATAGGGACAATATGGGGGGGTGAAAGGGCAGACTATAGGAAGGTTAGGGTGGCAGGATGTAAGGGTATTGGCGTGGCCAAAGGATAACAAAAGGGCGAAGGAGAGGAGCTGACGGAGGAGCAGGAGATAAGTCATAAGAAGTCGTCCTGACCTGACGCATTCCAGAGATACACATTTACGCACACAGAATGCTTTTAGGACAGAGATGACATGACTATAATGAAACACAATGAATAAAAGTAGAATAAAAAGTAGAATAAAACCCGTAATAAAAATCAGTAAAATCCATCAATGAAGCAGTAAATAATCAAAATTCATTTGCTAATTTGAATGTGATCATTGTCAGAAAAATACTTTCTAGTAGAATTTTACCCTAACACTAGAATATATTGTTATTGGGGCATATGAATATTGCATATTGTCCCACCTACAGTACAGTGCACCATACATGTAAATACTTTTCCACAAGATCGCATTAAACAAGACAAGAAACGCTGGTTATGCTCCAAACACTAACTATAAAGCGCTGTTTACTTTCTATGAAATGTCTTTGTGTTTTTTAAAAGTTGTTTTCTCTTGCATTTTTAAACTATTGTGTTGTCTGACATGCTGTTTTTATACGTCATTGTTTTTCTGACATATAGAGTTTTCTCAAATGCTATTTTTTTATTTAGTTTTCTGATAAGTTGTCCATCCATCCATCACCCCTGCTTGTCTGGGTCGCGACCTCAGGAGAGATGCCCAGACATCCCTCTCCCCAGCCACCTCCACTAGCTCTTCGGGGCGTTCCCAGGCCAGCTGAGAGATATAATCCCTCCAACGTATCCTGGGTCTGCTACGGAGCCTCCCCTCTGTAGGACACGCCAGGTAACCGCCCAGGAGGCATCCGCACCAGGTGTCCAGACCACTTCAACTGGTTTTTCTGAAATGTTGCACTTTTTAAATATTGTGTTTTGTGACACATTGTGTTAACTGAAATGTAAAGTTAATATAAGACGTTTACCTCATTTTAGGGTGAAAACGTGCCATGCATGACGGCAAACAAATAACGGAGGCACCAGCGCAAAGCATTTCCTGGATTGAATACTGAAATATAACAGACACAATGGCCCCAAAACAACAAACTAAAAATATTATCTTAATTAGAACAAGCAAACATACAGCACACCAACATGGGGCAGCGCAAAAGAGAACGCTTACTGATTAAACCAAGCAAGATGCTGAACACTAAAGCACTAGATTAACAGAACCGGGGTAACTGGAGGCAGAAACTACACAGGACGCAATGAACAAACAGAGCAGTGAACCTAGCAACAAAGAATTAAGCTAGCACAGGTGTAACTGATCATTAGACTACACTGACCAGGACACAGGGGCGCAGGATTACAATTACAACATTAGATTTAGGATTCAAGATTTTTTTATTGTCACATGTGTAATTATACACGTACAATATGCGGTGAAATGTGTTCTGAGCTGCTCTTTGTTAAAAGTTACAAGTAGTACAAGGAATACAAGTTAAAAAGATAAAATATATAAATGTGAAAAATATTAGAAAAGAAAATACAGGACAATTAAATGATAAACTTTGAAGTATTATCTTGAGTATAATACAAATATGAACAAATTTGCAAATGTGCAAAGGCAAATATTAAGAAGCTTGTAATCAAAATATATAATACATTAAATGTCTTTTTAAAATGAGATTTTGTGTTGGAAATATATACAGATATACGGATATGTACACACAATACATTATATCGTACTATGTTCTATTTGACATTATTTCATACATATGTTATTTAAGAAATGTTGCGTTTTTACATACAGTATGTGACATTTTGCTTTCTGGTATGACATAGATAGATAGATAGATAGATAGATAGATAGATAGATAGATAGATAGATAGATAGATAGACGTATGTACATGTGTGTGTAGTAAAACACAAGCACAGTCCTCAAGTATTTTTACTTTCCTTCACCTCTGCATGTGATCAACAAAACACCACATCACCACAAGCAGCGTCTTTCATGTGTCTTTATTGTTCCATGTTTTACTTGTACATCTGTTTAATGTAGTTTAACAGGCATTAGTCACTGTTCACATACTAGTGTAGCGAGAAGGCCCCCGCATCAGTACGTCATCAGTACTACAGTAAACTAGTCAGAAGATAAGACTGAGTGTCAATTTTCTGCATGTCTAAAAGCGTGGCACAAAAAGAGATATAAAATAAATTAAATAAATAGAAATCAACAAGTTAGAAACGAGTGTAAGTGTTTTAACTTCAAAATGCAGCTTTCATGAGAGAAAATAAGAAGAAGAAAATGAGCTTCCAGTTGTTTGAGTGTTTTCTTCAGGCACGTAAAACTTCATACACTAACAACACAAAGACACAAACTTTCTTACACAGATAAACACAGAGCCACTTAAAACCTTCACAAAGTGTTGTCTTTCTGGAAAGGTGTTTGTGTGAAAAATGGAGATTAATTAGGGATGCACGATAATATCAGAATCGTATCGGAATCTGCTGATAACTGCTTTATTTAAATCATCATCATCAGAGCGATGCTTAGATTTGCTGATATTTCCAGCTGATATTTGCTGCTGCATTTATTGTCCGTGTGAAAGGTAGCGCTTGTGTCCGGCATGTCCAGAGTCCGAGGTGGGATTTTATACGGCCCGCGCCTTCTGCCTTAAAATGTCTGGTGTTATTTTGTGGTAAAATTCTGATCACGCAGTGGAACGTTCTCCAGCAGAATCTCTGGTCTTTACGCTCAACTCTGCTGCACACGTGAAACATGTTTAACTACTAAACTGTGTGTTTGCTTCACTTAGTGAATGTGAGCTCACACATGGGCCGTGTCCCGAGCCGTGTACTACTGCACTTGTAAGGTGCTCTTATCATACTTTTCTATGTGGTAGTATGCATCTCAGGAAAGTAGCCGGGGTTGTAACCTAATGGCTCTCTCGCGCTAGGTAGAGTGCACATGAAGTGACACATGTGCCCTATTTGTTTTGGTACACTACATAGGCGGGAAGTGACTTTTTCTTAAAATGTTGTGCACTACGCTGGAAATGCTCATCCTCGCTCCACTCTGCTTTCACACTCACTTGACTTGGTGCTGTGTTAGAAATGTCAGAGTTATGGTGTTATTTTTGTGGCAAAAATTCTGAGCGTGCAGTGGAACTTTGGTGAGCAAAATATCTCATCCATTTACACTCATTTTATTGGCATCATTATTGTGTCAGCAGATAAAACAAAATATCGAATATCAGCATCGGCCAATAATTCCCTTATCGTGCATCCCTATTCATGCTGGCAAATGGTCAGTTTAAGGCAAGTTTGATGTCGACATGAACAGAATTTTAATCAGATTTTTAATGGCGTTGATGATCAAAATGGTACGTCACCAAACAATTTTTGGCAGTTCTGTGCAATGGAAATGTTATTAATATGTGCACTCTGGTTTTGTGAGTTCTGTCATTTTATTTCTTTTACCAGCAAATACCGTTCTTCACCAAACCACCAAATTTAGCGTAGTCGAGGGTGCGAGCCTCTTCGCTATATAATGTGGCACCGTCATGACCCTTTTCGGGTTTATTTCCTCAGTAGTTTTTCTTCATTAAGAAGAAATGGGATTTGTGGGATTTGTGATTTGAAAGGTTCATTTTACGGTTCTTATGCCATCTCAGACCACCTCACTGAACACACATCTCAACCTGTTTCCACCCGCACTTGTCTGTTTCTTACTGAAATCATCCCTCCTTCTTTCTCCATTCACTTCAACACATTGTAATCAAAGTCTTTCTACTCCAGGTTTCATGTCACAGCTACAAAACTTCAGGAACCACATTGCGTTTTCTCGCGGCCGTGCGGCTCTAGTTTCCTTCCATCCTGCCCCTCTTGTTTACCCAAATGGGAATTCCTGGTGTGTTTCCCAAAACACAGACAGCAGAATTTTAACTGGCCAAAATTTCCACTGTATGCTCAGAATTGGGCACAAATATAACACTTACTATTCTGTGTCTACATCCACATGTTGCCATAGTAACTACTGCAAACCCTCATCAACCCACATCAACACACTGCTGTGTAGGTGTATTTGCCACACTGTAAAATAAACACTGCAGTATAATATGAAACCACAGAGGTTTTAATTTCCTCACTGGACATCATATCGCACATCCCTGGGATTGGTCTGTTTTGTTTGCCTTTCCCCCGTCACCCTCGTCCGTCCACCGTCATATTTAATTTCCCGTCTGACTCGTATTTTGGTTTAACTCTGTAAAGAAGGTTTGACTTGTTTGGTCTTAGTGCCGTTTAATTCTGAAAATAAAGAAAAAAATGTTTGGCTGTGTTTCGCTGTCTCGTCACCAATCAAAAAGATGGCCAAGAACCAGCAGGGGAACTGACCTAAAATCCCTCACCTTCATCGTAGAGATGTAAGCATTCAGAGTGCAGAGTTTAAACGCCATTGACAACACACAACAACATACCATCCATAACATTTCTCTCTCTTCTTTTTGATTCCTTTTCTGTCTCTAGCGACACTCACAGACACACAACAGCAGCATCCTGGACAGGGCTGCCTGATTAATGGTAATAAAATCGTGATCTCGTTTACACTCCACAGCTCCTCCAGTCCATGCTGGGGTGCTGCAACCTTTCTGTGGTGTATTTTTTTTTGTGCCAAAATTTTTGAGGTGCACAGTGGAGACTTTTCTCAACAAAATCTCTAGAGTCTGCTTATGGGCTTTGTCATTCACTAGAAGATCTCGCCTGATTACAAGAAAAAGACCCCAGACAATTAAAACATGTGACATTTTTCTATTTACCAGAAAAAGATCACAAGAATTGGATGAAAGATCTCATAATTACATCGCTAATTTCTAAGTACCGAAAAAAAGTCTTCAAAATTATTCATTGAAAAAAAGTATAAATACATCAGAATTTCCTACACACAGGAAAAGATGGAGATGGAGAAAGTTGTATCTTGCAATTATGGGAAACATTTTACAATCTCATAATTCTGGAACAATTTCACCTTCTGAAAAAGATGCTGTAATGATGAGAGGTCTTTTCTCTTAATGAAAATATGTTGTAATTAGGAGATAAACTGTCTGAATGTGATGTGCTTCTGTAGTAGAGGTCGAGCGATATATCGGGCCGATATTTAGCATTTTTTACGATATCGGCATCGGCCGATATCCGAGTTTGATACGTCGATATTCTGGCGGACAGCCAGTTTTCCTTTCTTGATACCGTGATCCATGCTGCCGCCTCTACCCAGGACCCAGCCGAGATTTTGCTCTCCTTTAGATTATTTGCACTCCTTTTTATATTATACGTTTACAATTTTATCTTCCCTCAGGAATAAGGTTGTAAACTTGAAAACTTTGTTTTTGTTTACAAATTAGTCAAGTTCAAATGTTATATATTTATTTATTGTTTGGAACATTTCCAGTTTATTTATGTTTATATTTATGTTTAGTCAGTGTTAAATAAATGTTCAGTTGAAATTTCATGTATCCTTTGTTATTATTAGTGTGATATTTTACTACACAAACAGAGGGTTAAATGTCTAATTATTGGCCAAAAAAATATTGGCATATATACCGGCCATCGGCCCTGACTTCATCTCGGCATGACTTTGAAAAACCCATATCAGTCGACCTCTGTTCTGTAGTGTTTGTGGTATGTGTGTGGGAGAGTGTGTTGCACATCAGCATTTCAGATTTAAATCAGCTAAGCCCAACAGATTTCGTCCAGAATCACTCACCGACCGCTCAAACCACAACAAGGTAAACAGAAAGAAGGGAAGGGGAATGTCAGGAACACACAGCATGAAGAAATAACCGAGAGAGGGCGAGGAGAGAGGGCTGAGTGTGTTTCTGTGTCTGCATCAGTGGGTGGTTTGGGGGTTGGGTGCAGCCAGAGTGGGGCTCGGGGATGGTGGAGTCCTTACAGTTTAAACACTAAATTTTAGGATTCATTTTTAGACCTTGGACCAAGCTCACAATCACTGTGTCCCCTCAGCGTGACCTGGCCCCAATTCCACCCCACCCCCAAAAAGCGGGGAGGCCTCACTGCTCGTCCTCGCCGAAGCCGTCGTTCTGTTTGCGCTTCATGTTCTCGAAGTCGAAGTCGCTGCCCGTCGTAAGCATAGATGTCCTTGATGTGGGTTGGAGTGTGGTCTCCCGGAAGTGGTGGTGGCGTGGAAATGCGGCTCGAAGACGAATGCGCACACACATTCGCCACACACACACACACCGTCCTCAGGGAGAAGGCGGGCAGAGTCATGAAAATTAATGAAATAGCGTAAACATGACTAAACCCACCTACTTAACTAGCTACCTATCTACTTAACCACCTACTTAACTAGCTGCATACCTACCTACCTGATGAATAAATAGTGTTTTAGACTGACCTGACTCTCATCTCCGTCATCTGAGAGCAGTACCAGTCACTGATAGCCCGCGAACCTGCACAAATAGTCCAGACAGTCAGAGAAAAAACCTAGGTACTTGAGCCGGAAGTCACTTGTTTCTGTGTGTGTGCGCGCTAGTTTGTTTTCTGAAGTTTCACGTTGACACCAATCACCACAGACACACTGATTATCTTCCAAACAACCCATATCTTGAAATCACATGGTGTCCCTTCTGTAAATATCTCTGTGAGAAAGTGTAAACTGGCTCCCAGCAGGAAGCTGGAACGACAACGCTTTCAAATGTTATCCTAATATTTTTCACTGGTAGTCAATCTCAACATTTATCCACGATACAGACTTTCACATTCTTGCTGCAGGTATATACTGGCCATCTATATTTAATAAATGAAGTAAAAAATAACAGAGAGTAAAGAAAGATGCTCATTATAGTGGACATATTTTGTCATCAGTATCAAACTATTATCATATATGTTAATAATACAAAAACTACCTAAACTACAGACCGCTAAAAAATGGAATTTTGCTCATCATGCTCACACGATGTTTTCAAAGGCAGGCGTGAAGATCATTTTTATTGTGTTGAGCTCGAATTTTAAATGACATTATGATTAACAATCACAGTCGATATGTGCAGTACTGTGCAAAAAAGCTTTAAAACGAGACGTGAAAAATGCATCAACAAAGAATGCTTTCAAAAATGGAAGTGTTAATGATTTATTTTTCATCAATCAACAAATAAGTGAATGAACAAAAGAAATCTCGTCAAATCAATACGAATTGTGACCACGTTTGCCTTCAAAAACAGCACATCAATTCTTCTAGCTTCCCACTTGCACACAGTTTTTGAGAAGAACTCGGCTGAGTAGGTTGTTCCAAACATCTTGGAGAACTAACCACAGATCTATAATCTTATAATCCTACAAAATAATATAATGACTATAATCCTACAAAATCCCTGACTTTGTGCAAGTGTACCTAGAAGAATTGATGCTGGTTTGAAGGCAAAAGGTAGTAACACCAAATACTGATTCGATTTAGATTTTTCTTTTGTTCGCTCACTTTGCATTTTGTAAAATTGATAAAATAAACGAAATCATTATTTATATTTCTGAAAGCATTCTTTGTTTACAGCATTTTTTCACACCTGCCTAAAACTTTTGCACAGTACTGTAAATACTGAATCAATATTAGCCAGATTAATTTGATATTGGTGTACTACAGGACTGGGTGAGACACTGACTTCTGGTCGATGGGCTCCAGCAGCTCCAGAGCAGGTTGGATCTCGGACTCGGGGTCGCTGCTCTCCACTGTAGTGCTGGCTATAGCTACGTGCCTGAGCTGCCTGTGGTGGTGGGCACTCTGTTATCCATACACACATAGATATCTGGGGGAGACAGAGAGAGACATGAGAGAAGCATGATGATGAAGTCTGCACATCTTGACAATAATCAGTGGTGGGCAAAACATTGTCATTAGCAAACCGGCTCATAGTGGGGTCTGGTTATGTTCAAATCCCCGAGCAACTGATCCACTTCCTCAACGTCTCTCATCAGTAGGGACTGGTACCAAAACCTGGAACTAAACGGAAATGTTTAAAGAGCGGAATATGGATAAGCCTTGACGTTAACACTACTGCTCTCGATACTGGAGAAATTAATCAATCAGATGAAAGTGATCTTTGTTTATCTAGCAGCTGTTACTGATAACAATGTTAATCTAGAGCGTTCTCTCACCATGCACGGGGAAGCTCTTGCACACAGACACTGGTGTCGCTGACTGATATAGTTTTGCTTGTGATTGCTCCAGTGAATTTACAGAAGATGTACTATATACCGTTATCAGGATGAAATAACTTATATGGGGACATGAGGGTTTAGTCATATCACACGGGCCTAGGCATGCACGTTTCGCTCAACTCTATTTCCACCTTTACTCGGTAGTTCTGCACCCACCGGAGTTGCGGTTGACTTGGTTCTGAGGGATGATGATCTGGCAGGAGTTGGCGTCGTTGGTGTTCTTGATGGGATGGCTCAGGACGCAGATGACCCGGATCACCTGACCCGCTTTACGAACCCGGTCCGGCACGTAGCTCGGGTCGCAGATCAGCTGCTTGCAGCGAGCCACCTGGAGGCAGGGAGTAAGACTCATCACGACACCAAATCACGACGATTCCACATCTAGCAATATCACCAAGTCTGCTACAATACAATTTTTAAAGTGAGAGAAATATCATATGCTGATTTAACACCATCACTTCCATTCATATCAAATCACGACATTTTATTCCTGAGCTCAGTATTCAGTAGTTACAAGTGACATTACAGTACGTGTGATGACTTTTCAATGTTTTTGACGGACTATGGGCTCATTGGTCACCTAGTACAGGACAAGAGATGCAGGTGTTCATCAGCACTTTTCCAGAACTGCAATCTGAGACTGACGTTTCTTTCATATTCTTATTAAGTAAACTTTATTGCCGTCTCTGCTATATATTGTACAAGAAAAGTAAGTAAAGTTTATTTATAAAGCGCCTTTCACAGACAGGGAAGGTCACAAAGTGCTGTACATAAAAAGGCTTTTATACATAAAAGATAACTGAAACATTAGAAAAATATAAAACAGATTTTCATGCAATAAAACAATACAGAAAAAGAAATAACATTAAAGTAAATAATATATGAAATATAAAATATATAAAACGACACAATTACGAGTAAGTAAAACAATCTGAAGGCTAAACAAAGGCCTGGCTAAACAAAACAGTTTTCAGCTGACTTTTAAAAGATTCTACAGACTCAGCGGAGCAGAGTTTTAGAGGAAGGCTGTTCCATAACCTCGGTGCCACTGACTGGAAAGCTCTGTCCCCCCTGGTTTTCAGTCTCGTTCGAGGAACCGTCAAAAGATTACGATCCTGGGACCAAAGAGAGCGGGAAGTTGAGCGTTTGATTAAAAGCTGGGACAAATAAGCCGGAGCTTGACCATTTAGCGCTCTATAAGCCAGGAAGAGGATTTTAAACTGAATTCTAAAATCTACTGGCAGCCAATGCCGGAAGTATAAAATCGGCGTGATGTGGGCTCGCTTTCTAGAGCGTGTTAAAAGTCTGGTCGCCACATTTTGAATAGACTGCAAACGTGCAGTACATACATATAAATGTAAAACAAACTTTAAACTAGAGCGAGAGACAGTAACAAGAAAGAAAGAGAGATAAAGATGTTGTGCAAATATGTATTTTGTACATTTCAGGCTCATTTTCAGAACCATTACACCCATGTTTAATATACTGGTGAGGTGTGATGTTACCTCTCCCTCAGACTTCACTCCCACCACACGTCCATTCTCCAGCACAATCTCCTCCACTGGCTTGTTCAGCATGTACGTCCCTCCGTAGATGGCACTGAGCCTGAAGAAGGGAACAGTAATCAAATAAGGAGAATTTATTTCCCTAGCGGTCCAAACATCGAGCTCTGTTGTCTTTGCTTCTGTTGTGTTCAAGCTTCAGAGTTTACCTGTGCTGCTGTTTTATTATTAAACCAGTTTAAACCTGGGTCTGAATCTCATTTTTGTTGTTGTTGTTTGTTTTTTATGTATTTATTAGGGATGCATGATAATACTCGGAATCATATTGTTAGAGTTTTTATACGGCCAGCGCCTTCTGTCTTAAAATGTCTGGTGTTATTTTGTGGTAAAATTCTGATCACACAGTGGAGCGTTCACCAGCAGAACCTCTGGTCTTTACGCTCAACTCTGCTGCACACGTGAAGCATGTTTAACTACTAAACTGTGTGTTTGTTCACTTAGTGAATGTGAAGCTCACGGGCCGTGTCCCGAGCCGTGTACTACCGCACTTAATAGTATGGTGGGTAAGGTGCTCTTATCATACTCTTCTATGTGGTAGTATGCATCTCAGGAAGTAGCCGGGGTTAGAAATGTCAGAGTTATGGTGTTATTTTTTGTGGCAAAATTCTGAGCATACAAAATATCTTGTCTTGTACATGCTCAAAAGAAAATGCAGTAAGTCTTGAAGCCAATGGGTCTCTTCTGTGGTGTTTATGGACTTTCACATAAAATTTGAAATAACATCTAAAAGTTAGTGTAAAGTTTAGGAAATTGACCCTGTTATCAGAAGGTCGCTGGTTCCAGTCCCGGACTGGTAAAGCTACCACTGAGGTAGTCATGAGCAAGGCACCGTCCCCAAGCCCGCCAAAAAGCATATGGTTGTGGTGCACTGTGTGCTGTGCTGTGTTCTAGTAAAATGAACTTCAACTGTTTAAATATTGTCATTTTAGAGGACCTTAAACTGTATGCATTTTACCCTGATCCTTCAACTCACCTTTACTGACAATGTGTGCGTGTGACTAAGTGACCAATTACCTCGCAAACCCCTGGGGCAGCTCCCCGAGTCCTTGTGAGGTAAGATCACGGACTCTTTCCGTAGCGGGCCAGAGAGTCGCTGTACAACTTGATGCGGTTAATAGTCTCCAGACATGGCTGATCCAGGTAACTGAAAAAGAGAAAAATACAGAAAGAGACACAGTTATCCAAAGTGGTGAGTGTTGTCAATAAAGCAGACCTCGTATTCCAGTATACTCCTGCATCTGTGTGCTCTGTTTAGAGGGAAAATCAGTCACAACACGATATGACGTCAACACAAAGTCTTTCCACTGATTTTCAGCTAGTTTACTTTATTTCTCCTTCTCAACCTTTTTCTAAACACAGCACGATACCGCTACTTTATGTCCAATACGATACAGTTATTGTGAATTTGGATATCTGCTGATACGATACAAATCTGATACAGTCTCTAAGTCGTTTTTACACTGAAAATAAGGCTTTAAAAATTGTCTGAATCCTTTTTCCAACCCCAAGCCATCACGCCATTTCTTCTATTTCTCTCCGTCAGCTGCACTTACTCATCTGTCCTGTAGAGAGCCAGGGCGTGGCCAGTGAAGTCGATCACATCCTGTCCCAAATCGAACTTCTTATACACGTCCCGCATGGTGGTGCTTTTGGGGTCCACTCCCTCAAACGTCTTGGGGTCGTTCTCATCAAAGTTGGCCACGAAAACCAAGAACTTGCGGAACCTTCTCTTCTCAAACATCCCCATGAGATCTGTGTTGCACAAGAGACTTGAGCTTTCAAGAGCATTTGTATTTACGTTGGGGCTGGCGGTCTTTTACGTGTAAAGAGAAAGTTAACTGTACTCACTGGAAGCGAGCGCCTCGGATTCGGTGGAGGGAACCTTGTAAATTTTGCCCCCTTTATACACAAAACTGCCCTCAACCACCTTAAAGTCCAGGTAGCGGGTCACTTCTGTGTACAGCAGCATCTTCACCAGCTGACCTGTTGATGGAGTGGGAGAAGTGCAGACAGAGCTGGATAATTAATCAAAGACAAGATTTATAACCTCTAATCGACAAAATCTTGACTACGACGATTATTTAAACTATAGCAGCAAGCGGCAACAAGAGGGGTCAAAGCAAACGTTGCAAAAAGCAGCACAAAAGTGTCAGCACTGATCATCACCCACACACTGCTGATGCTAATCTTTACGACATAGGATAAAGCCACATAACTACATTAATCATATCAAGACATAATGGTCTGGTTTCCTGAACATGGATTAAGCCTAGTCTTGGACTAAATTGCAGATACCACCGAATGTCAAAGATAGTCTAGGGTTAGGCTTAATTGTTGTCTGGGAAACTGGCCCAAGGAGTCAGAACATAGAACAATAAAGTGAAATGGAAAGAGAATTTGTGATTTGTTAGTGAAGCTTCTTTTTTGTTATGACGGTTTCAATAAGTTGTGTTCATAAAGAAACTAACCTCTAACAGTGTCAAAGAGGTCAAAACGTGTTTTCCTTTGCTATAATGCCAATTATAAACTAATCACAATAATTTTTGGCCTATGCCTGAAAATTTCAGCTTTCTGCGACTTATGGCTCAAGCTGCACAAACCGTTTAGTAGAGAAATAATAATAATAATAATAATAATAATAATAATAATAATAATAATGAAACAGAACAATTACGAGAGGCCTTCATAACACTTTGTGCTTAGATCCCAAATTATGTTAATACTTGTTCAGGTACTGCCCCCTTAAAAATATACTACAGCAAGTGTTGTATAATGTAGAGCAGAAATCAAACCAAAAACTCTGTGAGGAGGAGACTGAGGAGTTTTGGATTTGTGTGATTTAGTGACGCTCCCTAACACTGCAGCACTAAAAGCATCAGGAACAGTGAGATCTCCTACAAGAGATCTGTGTAGTTCGGCACATTAAACAGTAGAAAGGTGGGATTTGATCAGCTGGAGCAGTATCGAACCCTTAATCTCATTTACGTATCACATTCCTTATGTGTATCAATATGTGTTAAGTAGAAGCCAGAAGAAAACTCACCATTGGCCATGAGGAATTTGGGGATGAGATCGACGTTCCAGTCCCTACCTCTGCCCATGGACTCCGGTGGACTCTCTGTCAGGCCAAAGCGCTTGTAGAGCTGCAGGTAGAAAAAGGGAAAAAGTTCCAATAAAATGGGACTGAACAAAAGGTGGAAAGACCAACAAGCAAGCTGAAACTGAAAGCAGCAGCAGTAAAAGCCTGGCAAAGCATCGCAAGAGAGACGTGGGTACAGATTAGCGATGCAGCAATGCCATACGTACATGTGAACTCTGCGGGATCAATAATGTCTCAACCAGCTGGATGCGGGTAACACTGGGCCGATCTATGTGAGTGAACTATCCTATTAAACTGGGTTTCTGGGTTTGTGCACTTGCTACTGCAGTTAAGTTGGTTTAAAGCTGCTTCACGACTGTCTCCTTTTTCACCATTGAATGCAGCATTCTAAACGAGGTGCTTGGTACTGTGGTAAAGTTGTCCTAATGTTCCACATTGGTTTGATATTGGTGCTAAATAAAGCTACAAATACCAACATATTGATAGAAAAGTGAGCAGAACAAGCAAGACAACACACTACAAGCCCAAAAGTTGATCAAATCACACCATTCTACTGTTTAATGTGCTGAACTACACCAGGTCCTGCTGGAGATCCCACTGTTCCTGATGCTTTTAGTGCTGCAGTGTTAGGGAGCGTCACAAAATCACACAACTGTGTTTAAACTAATCTCTTATTTGTTCTTATTTTTACTAACTATGTTACAGTAGGAAAGTGTCTTCGTTGTATGAACGCACCTCCTCCAGCGGTGTGATGGAAGAGCTCTCGCCACCGTAATAGGGGTTCCTGTCCATGTGCAAAACCTTTTTCCCATTGACAGACATGATCCCAGACAGGATGCACTCCTGAAAATTAAAAAGAACAACACAGTCAATATTCATATCAAATAGATGAAGGTTACATTTTTACACTGCTTTTCACAGCATCCCCTTCGCTGCACTGGGGCCTTCGGGCTCCACACAGAATACAGGATCCTGTAGCACCCCCTGCTGGAGCCTCCAACACCTCTAGCAGCAGCAAGCAATTTGGGGTGTAAATTATGAGTTTCGTCATGGCAGACAACGATCCAATATCACAAAGTCTGCTACGGTTCTATTTTGTTTTGCTTCAGTTGAGGAGCCAGCAATCAATAAGAGACAATATCATATGCTGATTTAACACCATCACTTCCATCCATATCAAAACACAAAAAGCAATTGAACTGTAATTTGCCATTTTTATTCCTGAGCTCAACCAGACATTTAAATGATGTTTTACTAAAATTGGACTACTGTTTAATATAAAGTGACGCTGATGCATCCTGATACCCCTAGTTATAACCTTCAACACTGTTAAACCTCAGTTAGTTCTACTGAAACTGACAGCTTTACCTCGTGTAAATGTGAACAAAGTAAATATAAAAATATTTTGAATTGACAAATAGTAGCTTGTGTAATAAAATTAAGAGGACCATACACATTTTGTCATTTTTACCAAACAATATGAAGGCAGTGCAACTAACTTGTATTACGTAATGTCCACAGCAAAAGTAAGTTACATACAAGTATACAGAGATGTGACGACAAGGCTCCAGTGTCTGCAGAGTACAAAGAAGGCACATAGAATATACCTATATATAAACTAGAAGTAGAAAATGAATATTAGTAACATGATGTATTTACTAATATGTGCAAATATTGCAACAGCAGTCAAGTGGAAAAAAACTACAGTTACAATACTGGAATGTACTTTTGTGTATTGAACATGGGTAAGATCTGCAGCAGTCCAATATGAAATTATAGACAATCTATTAAAATATTTTCCTTGAAATTACTCTAATTACACATGATTGAATTATCACTACAAAATTCAATTTTGAGTTGGGTTAATACATGAGGATGAGTGACTTCAATTTTTGTAGAATATTAAACAATGTCAACTTTTTACTCTTAGTAATCTATACTGTTAAATTTCACACTGTTGCTTTATTGCTGTATTAATTATAATTTAATGCTCAAACCCATTGCCGTTAAGGAGAGTTTATCATGTAACTCTCTACATTCTATTAAAGTGTGTGTTGCAGCATACAGAAGACTATTATAATGTTGTTATATTGTATAAGGTCGATTTTTCATAAAGCTCATGTTAGGGACGTGATGTGGAATATAAAGGGCGTGTTGAGGCCCGAAATGCACCCAGCATCCTCCTTACAACAAACCAGCTGATGACAGTAGGGGTTTTACTAAAAAAAATCTCGTCTGTTAAGGAAAAAACAAGGACACATTCTCCTCAATGTTTAGTTATAAAATAATAAGGACATTAATAACATAACATTAAGAGCATCAGTCATCTATGACTAGACTATAACGTCTCCGAAATCACGCCTGTAGATACTGTTATACGTAAAAATTGGCTTAATTATTTAGAAAGGGTCTAATAAGGATCTAATCCTAACCCTTATCACGATAAAGTTGTTTTATGAGAGAATTATGAAGTCGTTTTTGGACGTTACGTAATGTGATGTGGCGTTTTGGGCGTCAAATCACTCGCCTCAGATCCGAACTCATTCAAGAACCGAGCTCATGACCGAATCAAAATCCACCTCACAACCTTCTAGTTCTCGTTTCTAATCCATACGTGTGATTACCGAAGTACCTTCTTACCGTCAGTCCGGTACCCAAAACGATCACATCATATTCTTCATCCATGATGACTCTCCTCCGCCGCCTCCTTCCTCCTCCTCCTCTCCTTCTTCTTCTTCTTCTAGTCTTCTTCTCGTCTTGTCCTCAGTGACAAGTGGCACAGTTTGTGATGAGATGAGACTCAAACAGCTTGAGTAGGCGCTTCAAGTCAGATTTATGGTGCTAAGGTGAGATTTGTGGAGTTTGAGAGTAAAAGGTCGTGGCTGTACCCGGGTGAAGCTGCTCTCCGTCGTCGTCGTGAGGAACGTTCCCGTAGCGCTGGGAGTCGAGCCCTAAAAAGAACCGATTCGAAAAAAGGTGGGAGTCGGAATTTAGAATCGAGGCCACAAGCTTTGGAATCGACTCCGGTTTAGACTACGGCTCTGCGAGGTACGCGGATACAAGATACACGGTGATGCACTACAAAACAAGTAATTTATATTAATTTAGAAAATAAGCGTTATACTGAACATACTGTGTTGAAATATTTTATTTGATTAAAGGAGAATAATGATTTTCGTTTAAATGCCTGGTTGAAATGTCAAATGTCTATTTTTTGTTGCTTTTTGTGATTTGATATGAATGAATAATCACTGTGATAATCACTGGCTCCTGAACTAAATCATATTGAAAGTGTATTGAAACATATATATATATAATCCTAGCATCGATCAGACAGCACACATTTTATAGTATCCCTGCCTCAAAATGAAGCAAACGAAGCGTATAAGAGTTCATTTAAATATCTGGTTGAACGTAGGAAAAAAAAAGCTCAAATGCAATTAGTTGCTCTTTGTGATGTCATATGATAAGCAAATTATATTGCCTTATAACAATCACTATAATAGAAAAAATGATATTCTAGAATCGACTCCATGGATACGAATCGGAGTCGGATCTGAACTGTGAGGAGTCGAGCTGCGGATCCCTGGGTGTCTGCAAATAGACCTCCGCCCTGATACCCAGCCACGCCCCCGATGACGTCACAATGACGCGTCCAGACTCCGGCCACTGTCACTACATGCTGCAAAAACGTGAAAAAGTTTTTGAATTTTGTGCTATTAGTAGTAGTAGTAGTAGTAGTAGCAGTAGTAGTAGTCGTATTACCTTTATTAACATTTTTATATTATTCACTTCATTTGCAGTTATTTAATAAATAACACATGGGGCAATTGGTAGTGTAAAGGTTAGGGAGTTGCCCCCGGGATCGAAGGGTCACCAGTTCAAATCCTTGACCGGTAAAGGTGCCACTGAGGTGCTCATGAGCAAGGTACCGTCCCAAAGCACTGCTGCCAAAAAGCTGCCCACTGCTCCTTCACTGATGGGTCAAATGCAGAGCGCACATTTCATTTTTACTATACTGTGATGTGTTAACAATTACAAATAATCACTCACTTTAATCCGCTTGAATTAATTCACTTAATTCACATTAATTTGTTCATTCATTCATCTGAATACTTCATGAAACTAAAATTGAACCTTTTCATTTACTACTTCAAGTTTACAGTAATAATTGAGAGGTTTTAGATATTCTTCTTGAAAAACACAAAATAGATTAATTACACAATTACACATTTTTTACACTTATTTCTTTTTTTACTCTATTCATTTAATTCTACGTGTAGGTCCATAAACGTATAGTTCAATAGTTCTCTCTCTCTCTCCCTCTCTCTCTCTCTCTCTCTCTCTCTCTCTCGACTTCTTAGTTTGCTGATATTTTCTACTCAAAATCTACTTAGAGTACGAGTACGAAGCTTGTGATTTTGTGTGAAATGTGTGTGTTGCGTTTTCTCACTCGTGGTTCCCACAGTGGGGCGTTGTTGCCCTCTCGGTGCAGTTACTCCAGGTGTCCTGTGGAGGGCGCCGTGGAGCGGGGCATTAAGGTCTGGCGGAATCCTCCCGACTTAGAGGCAAATGCAGTTAAAAGTCCAGATGGGGGAGATTTACACAGAGAGGAGAGCAGCAGGGATAAGTACGGGAGAGTTTGACAATGTGTGTGTGTGTGTGTGTGAAGGTCTTTATATATTTGTAATGACTTATAATTTGTGATGTTGCTTGACACGAACCTCATTAGAAATAGAGTGTTTCTGTTAAGTGGATTTAGGTTTGATGTGCGTAAAATGTTTAAAATGTTTGCTTTGGGTTGCCGAGGTTAAGGTTTTGGCTGCATATAGCTGTAGACTATGTGTGTGTGTTTGTGTGTATGTTTTATACATTTGCGACAACTTGAATGGATTGATCCTGTAACTGGACCTCTTAAGGAAAACTTCATATATAAAACACTTTCAGGTTTTACCTGAAATACTAAAACAGGTAAAAGGCTTGTTTTTGGTTGCTGGTGTTAAGGATAGGTGTGTGTATGTGTGTTCATGTATTTATCGCATTGTGGGGACCTTTTGTCCCCTAAAATCACTTTTATCTGTTTTTTTGGGGGGCTTTGTGGGGACATTTGAGAGGTCCCCATGAGGAAAAATGACTTTATAGAAAATGTGCTTGTTTTATTTGAGAAACTAAAAGAGATAAAAGATGTGCTTTTGGTTACTGAGGTTAAGGTTATGGTTAGCATTAGGTGTAGGTGTAAAATTATGTACTTTAGTCATTATGGGAGTCTATGGAAGGACCTCACAAAGATAGTAATACAAAGACTGTGTGTGTATGTGTGTGCGTGTGAGCCAGCCTGCTTGCTTATTCAAGTAACTTGATTGATAAATATTATATGAGAATGCTTATACTTAAAAAGTTTAATATTTTACCTGAAAAACTAAAAGGCTTATTACTGAGATTAGGGTTTAGGGTGTGTGTTTATATTTGTGTGTTTATATGTGTGTGTCTGTTTATCGATGTGTGTGTGTAAGGTTGGGTGGGGGTAAGTGGGTATTAAGGCAGTTTTGGTGTGGTTCCCACAGTGCATGATGGGAGAGTCAGGCCTGGAGCGTGGCGTGTCTCCGTTAAAGAACCTGCTGGCAGGTGGAGTCGGTGGCACGTGCCTGCTGTTCGCCGGACACCCGCTGGACACCATCAAGGTAAATCACCCGTAATGTTTATCTGTATCACCTGCAATTACCTGTAACTCTACTACTGTATTCTTTAATTAATTACCTGTAACTCTACTGCTGTATTCTTTAATTAATTACCTGTAACTCTACTGCTGTAGTTAAGTACCTGTAATGGGGTGGTGCTGGTGGTCTAGTGGTTAGGATGCTCATCTTGGGATCAAGAGGTTGTGGGTTTGAATCCTGCCTCCAGCGCTACCACCACTGGGTCTCACTGAGAAATATCTGAAATTTTAGTGATTTGTGTATTGTGGGTGTTGTGTATCGTGAATTCAGGAAATAAGATTATATTATTAGATTATAGAATCCTTTTTAAAATCAATCAATCAATCAATCAATCAATCAATCAATCAATCAGTCAATCAATAAATAATTAAATAGCCATATGACCATCTTTCCTTCTTGCATTGTCTATTAAATTATTGTAGTTTAACTATTGGGACTATCCGGAATGTAAATTAAAATAGAAAAGATTATACCTGACAAGTATGACTAGTACAGTTCAATTCAAAGTCAAAGTAAACTTTATTGTCATCTCTACTATATTCTGTACAAGTATACAGAGAGACGTGGCTCCAGCTTTAACAGTGTAAATATCAAAGGTGCAAAAAACAAATATGGCACATAGAATAAACAGTATATAAATAGAATATAAAATATACACTTTAAACTAGAAGTAGAAAGAGAGACCATTAGGATGCAGTATTCAACTTACAACTATGGTCTTGGAATTGTTTTTACACTGAATGTGCGTGAGGTCAGTAATAGTTTCTGTATGAATAATTCTATACACACAGTTATATTAAAATTAAACAATGGGTGTAAAAGTAAAATCCAAAAAGGTATTCTTCTCAAAAAACACATTAATACCTTTGTTAGTGTTGGAGTTTAGTTCATCATGTAAAGCAGGGGTTAAGTCAATATTCACCAGAAATGCTTCAGTATAATGTAAAACTAGGATAAATAATGACTGTTTTAACCTGACATGATAAAAGTGCTTGTCCTAATATTTTGTAATAACATTTTAATAAGCAGAATATTTTCCTGCATGTGCACTTAAACCTCAGACTAACTGATGACACTAGAGTGTGGTTTTGTGTTGCTTTATGTTCAACTTAATCTTAAACAACTGAAGCATAAAGATATATAAGAATTGGGAACAATTATGTCATATATTCATTGTTAAAATAAATAAAGTTAAGAGCACTAAATCCATTCTGTCATTTGAACTAAAATATATGAAGTATTTTGCACTCATAGTGTTTTATTTTTATGTTTGAAGTCAGAGTAGAGAATTTACATTTAAATAATTTACGTTACATCATATCCCTGAACTTATCAAAGATGTTAAAACAGTGGCATTGAAAGAGCTGTAAAGTTTATGTTATTGTTTTATGAAGGCTATGATGCTTTTATTGCCTATGAATATGCATATGTCAGCTTTGTTGCTTTATACAGTCCTAACGACTCTCATAAAAGTGAACATTCCATCACAGAGAGTCGTGTAAGGGCAGGTCCAGCCTGTATGATCTTGCGTAAATGCTGTATGGCAGCTCCATTTTTTACCTGGGCTCAACAGACCTTAATGTCATGTCGTTTGTGTGCTGATGGTGAAATTTTGGTGCAACAATGACAGTTTATTCAGAGTAACACATGTGATAGATAATGCGAGTCCACTCCCCCGTTATCAGTCCTGACAGTGTGGGCTTGTTAGACCAGGTCTTATCTCCTCTCATATTGATGCTTTGTGAAGAAATTCAGCGTGATCAGCTTTCTGCAGCCAGACTGCCCTGTAAGCCGTCGCAAAATAAAATGAAAGTAGTACAGTACTATGATGAGTCATGCAACAAATTACCTGTGAATAATTAGTAAATAATACGATTCAAGATTCTGTATTTGTCACATGCATAGTTATACAGGTACAACACGCTGTGACATGAACCGCAATTTAAACAAAGAATACAAGTTAAAAGATAAAAATATGGAACTTACTTTACTACACTATAAATACCTGATGAGTTAGTTTAACTCAAACTATTGTTTATAAACTTAAGTATAGTATTAAGGATATATATATAAGATTTCACAGGCCTTTTTTGAGATAGGTACAGGTACAAATTGCATAATAAAGGTAAAATGTGCATAAATAGTTGCGGTACATAAAAACAAGTAACTCGTATTCATTGTTAAAGTAACTTAAAATAAGTATTCTGCACTCATATGCTATGTATTATTTTCTATATTTGAAGTCAGAGTATCGAATGTACTTTTAGCTAATTTACATCACATCATGTATTACTTCACATTGACTTGAAGTGCACACACGCACACACACACACATTTACAAACATAGACCTTGACTTGTGAAAGGTAAAAATCCCCAAAAAGCAGGTTTTTGGGTCATTGTGCACTGACTTGATAACTGGGGCAGTTGGTGGTGTAACGGTTAGGAGCCCACTGCTCCTTCACGGATTGGTCAAATGCACATATTTGTGCACCGTGTGATGTGCTGTGTTCACTAACAAATAATCACTCAAATTGTCTTATGATTTTGATCAATATTTTGATTGTGATTTTACTTTACGACCCTACTTCCTACTGATGATCTTGGTCCTGTGTTTTTAAATTTCCCCACAGGTTCGCCTTCAAACACAGCCTAAAGCCTCCTGTGCAAAGTATGTGCTGTACACAGGGACATACGACTGTTTTCGCAAGACAGTGTCCAGAGAGGTCAGATTTTACTTCTTGCTGTCACAAGGATTATTACATTTTATACAGCAGCAGAAATGTACGATTTCTGGATGAATAGGGGTGTAACAATACATCAATCCACACTGATACATTCATTAAGTAATCAACGAGCCCTTAGCATCGGTCCAAAATGAAAACACTGATCAGACGTCATGGTGCTCTCTGGAAGTGATGGTGTTAATTCAGATTATGATATTCTCTCATATTGATTGCTGGATTTGAATTGAATCAAATCAAAATTGTATCGTAGCAGACTTTGTGATATCGGCAGACATTGAACTGTTGTTTGTTGATTTGGTATAATACCGTATCAAGAGGAAACTTGATTTAAACCCCAACAAGTGATATGATACCAATACCGATATGATGGACCAAGAGGTTGTGGGTTCAGTCACAGACTCAAGGAGTTATGCTTTTATGTCTTATGTTTGTAAAAATGTTAGAAAAGTGTCTTGCTTTTTTCAATGATTCAAGTCAAGAGACAAGATGTTGTGGGTTCCAATCCCACTTCCAACACTACCACCACAACTGGGTACCTGAGCAAGACCCTAAACCCCATGTTGCTTCAGGAAACTGCCTGTAATTAGGAGATGAAATCTTGGAGCTAAGGGTATTACTTAGGGGCCCAATGGTGGTAATGGTGGTCATGGGTTCAAATCCTGCTTCCAGCACTAGCACCACTGAGCAAGTCCCTGAGCAAGATCCTTAAACCCAAGTTGCAGTGAGCAGACTATCTCTTTAATTAGGGGATAAAGGATGCTGGTAGTGGTGGTCTTGGGTTCAAATCCAGCTTCCAGCACTGCCACCTCTGAGTTTAAGCAAGATCCTTAAACCCAAGTGGCTACAGGGAGACTGTGTCTGTAATGAGGAGATGACATCTTGGGGCTAAGGGTCTCACTTAGGGGCCCAATGGTAGTAGTGGTGGTGGTCATGGGTTCGAATCCCGCTACCACCACTGGGTCCCTGAGCAAGACCCTTAAACCCAAGTTGCTCCAGGAAGACTGTCCCTTTAATTAGGAGATGAAGTCTTGGAGTTAACTGTCTTTCCAGCACAATCCAACACTGGGTCCCTGAGCAACACATTTAACCACAAGATGTCCCTTTGATGAGGAGATGAAAGTCACTCCGCATAAGAGCGTCTGCTAAAATGCCATAAATGTAAAGTTCTCGTTCTGTACCTGTGTGTTTTGTGTTTTAGGGTGTTTTTGGGCTGTATAAGGGAATGGGTGCCCCTCTGGCCGCAGTCACCCCAATGATGGCAATCAGCTTCTTTGGTTTTGGGCTGGGAAAACAGCTGCTTCAGAGCAACCCAAACATCCCACACACGTCAGTACGACATGCAAACTTGTAAAATGCTGTTTATACATGTGAATGAATGCTGTGGTGAAAAATGTGTGTTTTCACATCGTCCCTTTCAGCCTTTGAAACAAACTCAGATGGATTAATATTTTCTGCCTGTATGTCAACGCTCTAAAACCAACTTTAAAGCAAACCAAACTGAGAGCATCTCAGGAGGTGTTTGTTCTGAGATCGGTTCACATTGAGTCCGGATCACGGTACGCTTAACTTGTTCAATATGAGCATAAAGAGCACCTGGAGCCTCATGAAAAGGGGAACTTGAGTCAATTTCAACATTTAGCTCTTTTGTGAAGTGTCACAGAGTGCTGTCAGACAAAAATGAGTACTGACCACTGCCTACACCGACTTATGCTACTTCTGGTGTTTGCACCCTGGCGACTGTAACGCTAACCATTCAGGGCAGGTTTTACTCACCCATATGTATAGAAATAGCTGGAAAAATAATGGATCTAAAAATAACCATGTTGTGTATACACATTCTGCACCTCCTCCACCTCTTCCTCTTATTGTTCACCATTTCAGCTAAACTTCTTTATGTCCGTACATTTCTCTTCCCACATCCCTCATTCCCCTCTCCCTCTCTCTCCCTCTCTCTCTCTCTCTGCTTTAATAGGTACACACAGATATTCATGTCTGGGATGTTAGCAGGCGTATTCACTACTGTAATTGTAGCACCAGGAGAAAGAATCAAGTGTCTTCTCCAGGCAAGAGCATGACAAATACACTGCGATTCAAAATATGTCCAAATGCTGACCAATTTTCACAATTATTTTCTTGATATATATGTATATAAATTAGGGATGCACAACAATATCAGACCGATGCTTAGATTGTTATTGTACGTGGGAAAGGTAGCGCTTGTGTCAGGCATGTCTGAGTCCGAGGTGGGATTTTATACGGCTCATGCCTTCAGTCTTAAAATGTATGGTGTTACTTTGTTCCAAAATTCTGAGTATGCAGTGGAACGTTCACATTTTTTAAAGTTTCTCTATTTCTAATAATATATAATTCTAATATAGTGGTGGCTAATTATTCTAAATTATTAATTGTGTTTATCGGCATCAGCGTTAGGCTTAACCCTAACCCTAAGCATGAAAAACATTAGATATCGGCATCGCAATTCCCATATCTGTGCATCCTGAGTTGAAAGTAAAGGTGTGTTTGTGTTTTTGTTTGCAGGTGCAGTCCAGCACAGGTCAGCTGAAATATGCTGGACCTGTGGACTGTGCAGTGAAACTCTATAAAACTCAGGGGATTCGCAGTGTTTACAAGGGAACAGTGCTCACCCTTATCAGAGGTGACCTTTCTCACCAGTCAGCGAGCGTCCACTCGTCCGTACTGCACTTTGTGTCCTCTGATAATGACCACATACTCTTATTTCAAAGTCCTGCATTAGCCAATCTGATTTCTCAATCTGATGTGAAGTCTATATAGTAAAAATTCTATTTACTGCTAAGTCATAAAACTAAAAATAATACATATGTATTTAATGCAGTGACAACATACTAAAAGTCGGGGTAAAAATATATATTCAGCTGCTAAAAACAAATTAGAATGAATAAAAATAACACGAAAAATATAACTGCAAGCAGTTATTACAGGGGCCATGCAGTTTGCAGCTTTATCAGTTTCTTATGAATTGAAGTACATATATGTTGAGATTTGATATCTTTCATCTTTTTTTCTACGTATTTATGGTTCAAAACATATTAGGCTAACTTTAAAATAGTTTATTATGGTGCCAACAAGTGGGATATCGACTTTGAAGTGAAGCTTTGCAGCCATATAAAGAAATACTTGAAAATGTGCTTAATAATTACTATAAGAGAGTGTCTAAAAACTGTAAATTATAGTAAAGTTTCCTTATTCAAACATATGTCTTGCTGAATTTGTTTAAAAGTATTTGCATAATATAGCCATATGAATAGGTAAATGAAAAATGTGCTCAATAACTATTAAAGAAGAATATGCTGAGATTTAAATAATACGATTTCATATTATGAAAATTAGCGGCAGCTCACTCAGAGCTAGATTTCTATGATATTCAGTGTGTGGCATTGCATTACTATACGAACCCGAGCACATTTATTTAAAAAAAATACAGCCAAATGAAAACCTAAATTAAAAATATACTCGATAATAATTAAAGAAGAATGTCTTGGGATTCAAATAATACCAGTTACATGCAGATTGGATAAAAATCCAGGATCTAGTTGACTAGTTATGCCAATTAAAGAAAAATCCAATATGGGAAAAATAGATACGAGGGTTTATTAAGATTCGTCTTGACCTAAGAAATAAGATGGTATAAGATTTGTAAGAATCGGGGCTACGATTCAAAAGATATTATGGAAAACGCATAATAGCTTATTAGCGCCACCACATGGTAGAGTGGTGCAATTATTTTTTTTGCCTGAATAGTACGTGAGGTTTAAACTGTTGAAATATGGGCAAAGTGGCGGAATTTTTTTTTCCTCAGTATTGGGTAGAGTCAAGGACCTACCTGACAAATTTCAAAGCTGTAGCCCACCCAGAGCCGGATTTCTATGACACTCAGTGTGTGGCATTGCAGTCCTATGCCAAGCCGAGCCCATTTATTTGCATATTACAGCCAAATGAAGACCTAAATTAAAAATGTGCTCCATAATAATTAAAGAAGAGTGTCTTGGGATTCAAATGATACCAGTTGCATGTAGACTGGATAAAAATTTAGGGACTAGTTCGCAAGAGATGGTTTTGCATATTATGCAAATTGGCAAGAAATCCAAGATGGCGGAAATAGATGGTCTATAAAGATTCGTCTTGACCGAAGGAGTAAGATGGTATAAGATTTTTGAGAATCGGAGCTACGGTTCAAAAGTTATTAGGCAAAACGCAAAAATAGCTTATTATAGCGCCACCAACTGGCAGAGTAGTGCATTTTTTTTTGCCTGAGTAGTGGTTGGGGTTTGGACTGTTGGGGTTTGGGTAGAGTGGCGCAATTCTTTTTGCCTGAGTAGAGGGAGGGGTCCCGGACCTACCTGCCAAATTTCAAAGCTGTAGCCCACCCAGAGCCGGATTTCTATGACACTCGGTGTGTGGTGTTGCAGTCCTATGCCAAGCCCACCACATTTATTTGCATATTACAGAAATATGACAGTCAAACATTAGGAAATCATATTAAGATGGATTTTTTAAAAATAAGAACCTGATGATTTTCTAGAGGCAGTTTTGTTCTAATCACTCTTATCTTCTTGTTTTCTGCTTCTTCTCCAGACGTGCCTTCCAGTGGTCTTTACTTTTTAACCTATGAGTACCTGAAGAACCTCCTGACTCCTGAAGGTGAAAGGTGAGCGTCGTTGCCTCGATTCCATAAACTCATATACAGTATCTTTCTACCTGAACTTTTCATCGTGCAGCATTCTGGTCATGTCTGTTTATTCCTTCTCCCTTATTCCACAACATTCCACAACACGATAACACAGCGTTCAGCAGCTCAGCATGCCCAGGATCCTGTTAGCTGGAGGAACAGCGGGAATCTTAAACTGGGTGGTTGCTCTTCCACCGGACGTGCTCAAATCCAACTTCCAAACAGGTACAAGCGCTTTCCAAAAACATCTACACATACAAGCGCTGGTCTAGTGCTTAGGGTACTCGCCTCTGGACCAAGAGGTTGTGGGTTTGAATCCCACCTCCAACACTACCACCACACAGTCCCTGAGCGAGACCCTTAACCCCAAATTACTTTACATTTCATTACATTAGCAACTAACATCGTGTAGCTAACACAGTTAGAAATACGTTAGCAACTATGCTCTTGGGAAACGGACCCCTGGATAGGAGCTGTTGGTAGTCTAACGACTGGGGAGTTTGCCGCATGAACGAATGGTTCGAATCCCGAACCAGTAAAGGTACCACTTAGATACTCACAAGCAAGGTGACTAGTTTCATCATGATACGATATTATATCGACTCAATAAATAATGATTAAACACCTGGCGATATCACAAAGTCTACTACAATACAATTTTGATTTATATCTAATCACAAAAAGCAACTAAATATCATTTGACATTTTTATTCCTGAGCTACAGCAGTCAGTAGGTAGTGTATTGGTTAGGGAGTTGACCCCTTGAGCAGAGGGTTGCGGGTTCAAGTCCCAGACCGATAAAAGTACCACTGAGCAAGGTACCGTCCCTAAGCACTGCTCCCCGGGCACTGCCCATGTTAGCTGCCCCCTGCTCCTTCACAGATGGGTCGAATGCAGGGGTCACACTTTGTTGTGGTCACTGTGTGCTGTTCTGTATTCACAAGGACAAATAATCACTCACTTTCACTTAATGTATCTCACAGCGTCTGATGGACAGTACAGAGGTTTGGTGGATGTTTTACGAACACTGCTGAGAGAAGAAGGAGCCAAAGCGCTTTACAAAGGCCTGAGTGCTGTTATGTTACGAGCTTTTCCTGCCAATGCGGTAACACTTCAAATTTACCCTCACATATTTATCCTGAACTTTATTACTGTTTTGTGATGGAAAAATCTCGTTAACTAGTTACAGTTACAGCCAGTTATTTAACACACACTGTAAAAATAGGATCAATTTGTCATGTTAACACACTTACTTCCAGTTACTTCAACTTCAAACAAGTGTTTATGCAGTTTCAATTCACTTTGATGAGCTTTCAGTCTTAAAACCTACTGGAAGTTCAAGAAAATGAAAATTTGAAGATTAACTTAAAACTTATTATAAATTAAGTTGCAATAATAAATACAGCTGTGTTTAAGTGAATGTGTTTAAGTGACACACACTGTAAAATATTCTGTCCGGTTCAATGTGAAAACTTAAGTTCAGGGTAAAATTAAAGTGTATATAAAAAGACTTCAACTCATTATTTTAAGTCTAGTTTTCTTTTTGTATTGGTCTCTGTCACTTTGCTCACTTGAGTGTTATGTATCTGATAACATGTTGAATAAGAAGAAGAAGAAGAAGATAAAACGAGTAATACACTCACTCTTAAACACAGCCGTGAAAGGTTAGCTGAAATGACATAAATTATTATTTTAACTTGAAGTTAAAGGAAATAAGCATGAAAGTGACAACATGCTTATCTTTTAAAGGGTTTTAAACAGCACATGTTCACCAGTATCAGGCATCTCATTATTTTTTTTCTCTGACTTGTATTTTATATTATTTCTAGGCTTGTTTTCTGGGTTTTGAAGTGGCTCTGAAGTGCTTGAACTGGCTGGCTCCAAACTTGTGACCTGCAGCTGATGGACTAAATTCATTTTTATATCAATTTGCATTGATAAGATTTTGAGTGGCCTGTACAGTCTAAACCACAACTGATGCTTGAATGTACAACACTTCATCCCCAAATGTAATATTGCAAAATGTATGACATACATCATCCTCAAGTCCACTCACTGTTAACAAATCATTAATAACATGTCTCTGAAGTCTAGTTACTTGAGGAGTTTGTATACACTATGAACTCAGATTTTTACATTTGTTTACATGTGGGGCGTATGCAACTGAGAAGGTGTTTGCATGTGTGTTTTAATAAATATTTAAATAATTTTATATGAACACTTTGCTATAATGTTTATTCACCACAAGATCTTCAGATTGAACACAGATATATAAGTAGTATTAATAAGCTTTATTACAAATTATTTGATAACCATCAGATCTTCAGGTAGAACAAAAAATGCGTGTATAATATACATTTGAAGAGATCAAAACTAATATAATATATAATACTATTTTAATTTAGAATATAAATCATTCATAATAGCCACCTTTTGCCACACTTACATTTACAAATGATACACTTATGGAATATTTATAATAAAACTTAGATAAAATAATGTATAATATAAACGTCTTGTATAATGACTACATTGAAGAGCGGACTGATGACGCCATGGGCGCAGGCGAGCGTTAAAACTACATCTCCCACGATACACTGCTCGAGAGTGGCGTTTCCTGGGTCTTTCCTTCATGCTTGACCCATCAGTGGACGGGACGGGGGAAGGTGAGCGTTTTGCCCACGTTTATTATATCACTTTTACATTTTTATTCCTCTACATATCAGCCGTGAATGACTGTGTTGACGGAGGGAACGCGGATTAATATAATTTGGTTGTTGATTTTTAAGATGCGAGTCACTATCGCATGTGGTTCTCTCAAGACGCTGCGCTTGAGTAGCATTTTCCAGAGCGGGAAGGCTGTGATGAATGTTATCTGCTGGTTATTAGATTTAAGAGAGATTTTAGTGTTAATTTGTGAAGATGAAGCAGGTTTGTCTTTTTTGCAGCGTGTGTTTATTTGAACGCTGAGAGGAGACAAGCACTTCCGGGTTTAGTAGGAAGGTGGGCGTGGCTTTCGGAGCACCAATCAAACGTCGTGATTCATACATTATTAATTTGTAACATAGCAAATGTAGACTGATTTGGCCTTGACGCTTTGAAGTAGACTTTATCACATACATTAAAGTGTATTAAATGTATTAAAGTAACTTGGTACAAGGTGACTGGTACCATTACTGGACCGGTAAAGGTACCACTGAGGTACTCATGAGGTACCGTGACCAAGTACTGCTCCCCAGGCGCTGTCAAAAAACCTGCCCACTGCTCCATCACAGATCGGTCAAATGCAGAGATCTCATTTGGTTGTGGTCCACTGTGTGCTGTGCTGTGTTCACAATCAAAATGGATATTTTGGAAATTTTCCATGTAATACTTGGTTCATTGGTTGACCTGTCAGTTGATTTTGTAGAATGGAATGTGTGTGTGTGACTGATGCATTGAGTTTTAACTCAGTTTTAGTGTAAATATGTATATCAGTGTGTATTTATACAGTATGTATATGCATATATACAGTAGTAGGATATAGTTATTTACAGAGTTTAGCAGTATAGTACTTAGAACGAGGAAAGGTCATGGCATGAATGTGATAGAGCTGGAGTCTGTGCACTGTGGATTTAAATAAATAACCAATGTGCAATCTGAACCAAGGATGTGCAACAGTGCAGTTCTAAAATTCACAGTCTGAGAAGCATGATATAACTATAAAGATGTGTAAAAACACAGTACAGGATGGGAGTTAAGAGAAAGTGGGGGTCACTGGCTGCAGTGGGGACATGTTTAAGATTGTAAAGAATTATTTTATTGTAAGTAAATAAGTTGTAAGTAAAGTTTTTCTGACTAATTTTTGTCCCAGCCTGAATGAGCGCAGTCCTCCTTCATCATGCCGTTGGAGGTGAAGTGGCCGTTCCCACAGTGCCCCCGTCTGGGCTGGAGGATCTCCAGCTCACTGGTCATGGGCATGGTGGGCTCATACAGCTACCTGTGGACCAGTACGTACCACACTTTCACCACTTAGGGTCTCTGATTCCAGGACTTTAATTGTAGTTTTTCCTCCACTAGACTGCTGCTGCAATATTTCCACCTATCATGGAATACTTCATCTAACTAAACTGCACTTTTTTTTTTCCACCTCTAATTTAGAGTTTATTTATATATGTACAGTATATTCTATGTGTCTTCTTTGTACTCTGTGGAAACTGGAGCCACGTCGTCCCTACTCTCTGTATACTTGTTTAAAGCTTAAAGTGTACTTTGCACATGTGTAAAGCTGCCGATGACCATAATGTAACATTGAACCCTCGAACCCGTTCTTCTGCAGAGTACCTCAACTCGCTGTCGGTTCACAACCACAATGTTCTGTTGGATTTGGTTGAGCGCCGCCCACAGGACACACCCCTCATCACTGTGTCCAATCACCAGTCCTGCATGGATGACCCACACATCTGGGGTAGGTTCACATCTGCTGCGGTGGGTCTCCAGGGTGTGTGGGTTAGGGCTGGATGATACCACCTCAAATCAGTACCATGATTAATTGGACACTTTAACTTGATTATGATTAATGAACAATAATTTTATTTGTACTGTAGATATGCTCCACTATTAATACTGGGATATTTTTACTTATGAAAGAGTGATTTAGTAAAATATTTTTTTGGATTTTATGATAACTGAAAGAAATAATATTTTGGGATGCATGATGATATCTGAATCATATCAGAATTTGACGATTATTGCTTATTTTAAGTCATCAGTATTGGACCAATGCTTAGATTTGCCCAATATTTTCAGCTGATATTTGATGCTGCATTTACTGTACGTGGGAAAGGTAGCGCTTGTTCCAGGCATATCCAAACTCCAAGGTGAATTTTTAACCGGCCCACACCTTCTGTCTTAAAATGTATGGTGTTGTTTTGTGCCAAAATTCTGAGCACACTGTGGAACTTTGTTGAGCAGAACATCTTGTCTTTACGCGCTCAACTCTGACTTCCTCGTTTATCAGCATCAGCAGATTTAAGCATGAAAAACATCGGATATCGGCATGGACCAATAATTCTCATATCATGCATCCCTAGTAGTAGTAGTAGTAGTAGTAGTAGTAGTATGTGTTTAAGGGGACACTACATAAACACACACTGGGGAAAGTAGTAACAGAATATATTTTTTAAGTATTAACAAAATGTAAAAAATTATCAAAATATTTGTCATGGGCAAGATCATTTCGATTCTGAATGTCAGTTTTGATTCATTTTCAACTAATTGCCCAGCCCTCTTTGGTGCACAATGTCAGTCTGCCATATTTGTATTATCAGCTTTAAATCAAATTAAAATAGACATTAAGTTGCCAAGTTACAGAGTATGATTGAGTATGTGTATGATTTTATCAGTTGGGTGCATGACCAGATTCTCAGTTAAGATGATTCTGATATTCACAGACAAAAACAAATATTTATTGTAAAGGTGTTCCATTTTTAACCCTGACAGGGGTGCTGAAGTTCCGGCAGCTGTGGAACTGGAGGAAAATGAGGTGGTGAGTGTGGAGTATTGTTGAGAGGTAATATTTTAGGGGTTTTAATGAGATTATTAACAGCATGTTAATTTACGGTGTGTTACTTGTGTTGTGTTTTCCGTCAGGACGCCAGCCGCCTCCGATATTTGTTTTACACGAGAAGTACATTCCCGGTTTTTCAGCAGAGGGAAGTGTGTGCCTGTGGTTCGCGGTACGTTCATTTACACTGTGTCTGGAACTTTACCATCTTTGGACTTCATTCACCAACCTCATTTACCAAGAAATCTGTTCATGAAACCAACTTTACCTAATTAAGAACAACTGATACACACTTTCAGTTACAGGGGCATTCATCTTTATAAGAACCAACTTGCAAACAGTTTCGTATGATTTCTTCTTAGATCTAATTAGGATTTCTTCTTAGAATTAATTAGTATTTCTTCTTGAATTACTTCTTTAAAATACACAGGATTTCTTCTTAAACATTTGTAGAATTTATTCTTTAAATACTTATATACTTTTTAAAAATATGTTGTTTTTTTCATAGCACATGATTTCCTATTAAAATTTGGATTCTTCTTAACAATATATCTTCTTGATTTCTTCTTTAAACTATTTCATCTTGGGAACTTTCTTAAGATCAAATATAAGGAGAAAAGCATAAGATGATACTGGTGAATGAGGCCCTTTGGGAGTTTAACATTCATGTCTAAACATAAAGAAACTCCCCATGAAGAGAGAGGAATTACTACTTTTATGAAATAAGTCAGTATCTTGTTGCAGGAGATGGAGTTTACCAGAGAGGGATGGACTTTCTGGTGGAGAAACTGAACGAAGGCGACTGGGTTCATGTCTTTCCAGAAGGTAAAATATCACAAGCTTCAGAAGTAGTACAAGTAGTTGCTTCAGCTTGAGGAAAATGTTGAAATCTTTTCTCTTCTTTTTCAGGCAGGGTGAACATGACAGAAGAGTTTATCAGGTTCAAATGGGGTATGAACTTTTCACATTTGGGTTTATAGAAGTGCTTTTTAATGCAGGTAGATTATTGTTCTGGTTTCTCTGACAGGAATTGGCCGCTTAATCGCAGAGTGCTCACTTCACCCCGTTATTTTACCTCTCTGGCATGTGGGTGAGTTGAGATAAAGAAATAAAGTAAAAATAAAATGATTAAAATACCATGTTAAAATGTAGTTTACCTCAGTATCCAATAATGTGACATAGGGCTGGACGATACCACTTCAAATCAGTATCACAATGAATAACATTTTACCTCAATTAATGAACAATTTTTGTTTTGGGCAAAATTATGTTAGAAATTTGGAATATCAATTTAGATAATTTTTTTAATTTATTGCCCAGCACTATTAAAGCAGCATCAGGTTGAACTGTAGGATCTCTCATATCCAGTAACAGTTTTAAATGAAATACGCATATCTGTATGATTCATCTTTTATTCAGGTTTGAACGATGTACTTCCAAATAAAACACCTTACATCCCTCGAACAGGAAAGGTGAGATCAGATATTTGGGAATACAGTATAAAAGACCTTTGTACCACTGAGGTACTCATGAGCAAGGTACCATACCCAAGCACTGCTACCCGGGTGCTGGCTAAAAGCTTCCCACTGCTCCTTCACGGACGGGTCAAATGCAGAGGTCACATTTGGTTGTGGTGCACTATGTGCTGTTCTGTGTTCACAGTCACAAATAATCACACTTAAATATATGAAATATGTTCTTCTAAGATTTATACTGCAGACAGTAACTGTACATGTAAATATTATGATAAGAAACTCTGGCTGTAAAGTGCAGTGTGTCTTCTGTTGCAGTTTGAAGTAATGTGTACCGTTGTTTAAAGGCAGATTGGTGATGTTTGCTTGTTTTTACAGAGAGTAACCGTCTTGGTTGGAAAACCCTTCACAGTCAAGCACCTGGTCGTTCCCTCAGAGCAGAAAACAAGAGTGCGGTGAGGATTTGTCCTGCTCGTTTTCTAAAACTTAATCTCAATTCACATTCCAGAGCAGGGCTGGAGCAAGAATCTATTATAACTACAGTAGGGTGCAATCCCCAAGTTTCATCCCGATACAATATTATGTAAATGGACAATAATTCTCTTGGTGATACTACAAAGTCTGACACAATACGCATTTCTTTATTCAATTAGTAAAAATGATAATGATATGCTGTGTGTATGTGTATATACTGTATACTGTGTGTTTCTGGTATGAAAATGGGCAATACAAATTAATCCTGGTTTTGCTGCCTCCAACTCCGATATTAAATGAAGCAGTGAGTCGAGAGCAAACGGCACAGAGAGAAGAGACGGCAGTGAGCCACAGTAGCTGCACCTTGTAATTATTTAATATCGTGATGGTCAAAATTAAAGATATTTCATTATGTTTTTAATTTGCTTTTATTTAATTCAGGTGACATTTAATTGAAGGTTGCTGGTTTTTTTTCCTCAAGTTTAGATAGTTAACAACAATATGTATTTAATTAATTAATAATTGTTTATGTATTTATATATTTAATTGTGCCACTTGACTCTCTAAATGAAGAAAGATCTGTTTGCTGGGGTGGATGTGGATGGATGTAAGGATTGCAAGTCGTAGTTACAGCATGTCCACTTCTTTTGTTAACTCCAGATGGAGACGAGAAAAGCGGTAACAGATTTCATTCAGGACGAGTTCCGCAGCTTGAAGTTGCAGGCTGAAGGTCTTCATCAGCGGATGCAGACGTGACACATAAAGAAACACCTGCATCGGAACCGATGTCGGGTGTTGGATAAATGGCAAAACGCTGTCAACGGTTTTAGCTGAGAGTGTGTTGATTGTGGACTTGTGGAATGACAAAGGGACAACATGTGCTGTGTGTAACCCAGTCCAAACTGAAAATTAAGTTAATTAAGTCTGGCCCTGCAGGTCCTAGCCTAAACCTGAAGGAAGCGTTATAATGCTCATCAAGAGGTTGTCTTGTTTACATGTATTTTTGATGGCCTGTAAAAGATTTCAAGCCAATGTTACAAATATTTTAAAAATATGAATGAGGATTTTAACGCTTTCAAATGTAGTTATTGGAATAAACAGTTCTTGCCAGCCAATGACTGCAGTTTTTATGCAGTCCAGCCATGCTAAGCTCTGGAGAAGAAATTATTTACACATAATTTCTAAAATCTTCTTGAGGTCATCTAGAAATTATTTTACACAAAGATTGCAAAAAGGTTTAATTTTCATAAAGAGTTGTAATAACTCTGAGAATCATCAATAATGTAAACCCAAAAGGAAGAATGTAGTTAGATGAGGAGATTATTTGATAGTGAGATTTGGGGTTTCTCTCATATTTTGGCAGCTGAGTGTAAGAGAGTGGTATAAAAATTAACACGCCCACGCTGGCCCTATTGTAATAATAAAGTCTTTTACGGTTGTTCCAGATGCCTTCTCTTTTTTGTACAACTTAGATTTTTATAGCATTAGTGAATTTATGACTCCAAAAACAGGAATATTTTTTTTGCTGTCAACCTTGGAAAAGCTGGGAAATGATGCAACATTTTAAAAGTCATGCTTTTTAGGAATGTGAAAATGTCTGGTTAAAATACAACGGAAACATTCTTTTCCCTGCCCTGTACTATTTTCCAATGCCTTTTTTTGTAATAAAGTATTTTGTGTGAATGATGTCTATAATTATTGTTTAAGAAAGAAATCACAGTATTTCATGAACTGATGAAGCTGATCTTGCACAACACATTTTTAGAACCAACATTTGATCCAGTTCACAAACCGTTCTTACCATGAAGTTTGTTCATAAAATCCGCATTTATTTGTTTTCTTATTTAAAATTTGTTCTCGGTAAGAACTAAATCCACAAAAGCCAAGAGCTGTCGTGTACAAATTTTACTGCGTGCATGTTTAGCAAAATATCTTAATTTGCCAGTAACTAGCAATACTAAGGATTATTTGGATATTTGGCACACGTTGCATGATAGCAACTATGATAGAGCATGCGGTTACACTCTGGTGGGTAGACCCCACATTTACCTGACTTTAATGGAAACTACCACGATCAGTGCAAATTCAGAAGGCCAATGCAGTATTGTTTGTTTTATGAGGCATTTCCCTTTTTTATACCATTTTATTTTCGCTACCGTAAAACAAGAGATGTTCTATGTGGAATCGACTCCTTGGTTTGGACTCAACTCTTAACACGTCTGCGAGTAAGAGCCGAGCGGTTTGTAAAATACGCGCAGTTGAAACACGCGTTACTGTACTAAACTATGGAACGCCAACGTGAGCAGAGAGCAAGCGGTGCCAAGAGAACAAAAATGATGGGACTTGAGGTGTGGTTGCCCAGGGGCCCCACACTTTGTTAATCCCTCCCTGACACACACAAAAACTATCAAAAGACCTATTAATATTTCATAATAAAAACAAATAATCAATGTGTCTATAAAATACATTAATTCTAAAATGCAAAATTCAAAATATTTCTGAGCATCACTAAAGGGAACCGGCCGTCCTTGCGCCCTACCTCGTGGTGCCGGTCTTGGGTTTTTACTGTGTATAGAGTGGGAAAGTGTTTGTTTGCCGTTTTTGACTCCGCGGCCTCCCATACGTTACCGTAGTAACCCGTGTGGCTGCGCGCCACGGCGGTGAGGCTGCAGCTCGGTGACGTCGCGGTGCAGGAGCTGAGGTGAAGATGGCGGACAGTGGGATGGAGACTGTGCTTGTAGCGGCTTTACTCAGCCTCCTGACGGCGGCACACTGCGAAGAGCGTGTCCCGCTGCTCATGTGGTCCAGTAACGGGTAATTTATCTGCTTGTTGTCCGCGTTTGTGAGCCGCACGATGTCGTTTTCTGTCCCGGATTTGCGTCGTTATCGAGGCCGTGTAGCTCCGCTTCTTCTCTTCAGCGCGATTAAACACTTTATTTACCTTTACTTCACACTTTATTTATCTTATTCTCCATAATCCATCTCTCAAAATCCACAAATGATGGTGTTCAGCTTGTGTTATTTCATCGGTTTGCCGATTTGGTTTGCCTGCTCGTCTGCCGTAACAGAAACCGGGTTGTAATTCACAAGATATGTCACGATACGATACGATACGATATGATCTCGATTCAGTGTGTCTCGGTATTACAGAGTCGATATGACTTCGCTTCGGTTTTTTTTTAATTGGTGGGGAACATAAAAGCTCCCCCCTTCACTTCATGTAATGACCATTTTAATCTAACATTCCATGGACGATGAAAAAATGTCGGATCGGTTGGATTAGTGCGCATGCTCCGGTGGCAAGAGTAATTTATTAAATCAATTTATGGCAACAGAAGATGATCAAAAGGTTGTTGTAAATTAGTCCAAGAGCATAAACTTAACTAAAAAGTGACACTCTGCTGTTTTTTGTGTTAAATATTTATGATGTTTGATGTGGTGTTCTGGATCAGCGAGGTGTAAAGTTACCGTGGTGGTCTAGTAGTTAGGGTCCTTGCCTTTGGACCAAGAGTTCGTGAGCTACCACCACAAGGGTCCTGAGCAAGACCCTTAACCCCAAGCTGCTCCAGGCAGACTGTCCCTGAAATAAGAAAAATGGATGTCACTCTGGATGAGAGCGTCTGCTAAATGCTGTAAATGTAAATGTTGAACGTTATGTTTTGCAGGTTTTCCCTGCCGCTGCAGAGCGACCCCACCGCTGGTCAGAGCGTGTCCAGCAGCCAGCTGCAGTCCTACCTGAACACCGCGCTCAGCTCCTCACCACACAACGTCCTGCTCTTCCTCCAGGACAAGGTTTCATAACCACACCTCCATCATGCATCATTTTGGCAGCACAAACGCAGCACTAACAAACTAGTTCGGTTTCACCTCCAAGCACCGTTGCAGGGGTGCTGAGGGAACTTTTTACTTTCTTAATTAAACTAAAGAAGATGGAACACTTATTTCTGCAGCACTAACCAACCCTCAGGGTTTTGTGTTCGTTTACTGTTGGAAGGGGGGCTTTGTGAAGTCATCGTCTGTGATAGCTGAACAATTTGTAATTTTTGCATTACAAACGCAAACATGATGGAATTTTTATGTGCCGGTTGTAGGGGGGTTAGCTTCACAGAATGTGTTAGATGTGTTGCAGTATCCAATTTATTTGCTTTATGTAACCCATCTATTATTATTAATCATCTGTTTCAAAGACATTGGAGTTGTGCTGTGCACTGTTTAGACAAACTTTTTGTAATGGGTCAATAAAGCATATATTATTTTCTTGCTCTGCCCTAAGAACCAAAAGACAGTGTTTCTACAGGCAGAGTTCTGCAGTTGATGTTTTTATTCACTTTAAAAGTTTTAGAATTTTTAGTTAGCATAGATGTGTAAAAAACTCATTTAGCTGTTTATTTTATTTGTATAATACCTATTTCTAATTTTCTTTCATCATAACTGCCTTGGCCATAAAATAGCCATAGTTGCTAATACGGCATTAAAAATAAAGAAATCTCAGTTACTTATTTGGTGTAACATGACTTTATTTTAGCTGAAATAATGCAACTTATCTTTTTATGAACTCATATCCCTTTTCCTTAGATGAGTGTTGATGACTTCACCCTGTATGGTGGTGTGTTCGGGAACAAACAGGACAGTGCCTTCCCAAATCTGGAGGTGAGTAAAGACCACATGGCCTCCTCTGTTTTGCAGGTGTTACAGATGTCAGATGTGTGCCTACTTCATCATGCCTACTCACAAATTCATTTTAAATGAATCACTACGTACTGCAAACTAGGGATGCACCGATGCAACTGTTCAGTTCCGATACCTGATATTGGGCTTTAGGTATGGGCCGATTCTGAGTACCTCCATATCCAAATTTCAGGGACAGTCTTCCTGAGAGCAACTTAGGGTTAAGGGTCTTGCTCAGGGGACTTGGTAGTGTTGGAGATAGGATATGAACCCATGACCTCTTAATCCAGAGGCGAGCATCACTACCACTAGACCACTACCATAATCACTGTTAGATTGTTGCTCACAAGTACCTCAGTGGTACCTTTTACAAGTCAAAGTATCGTGATTCTGTCAGCTGTTTTCATTGTTGTATTTTTTAACCCCGGCCATGTGTAGAGGGCGCTGCATTCCTCCTCGTCTCGTCTGTTTCCCTCGGTGTTGTTGTCGGCCAGCGCCTCCCTGCCCTCCCTCCTGCAGGACCAGCTGGACACAGCGCCGCTCTACATGGACCCTGAGACGCTGGCTCAGCTCCGGCTCAACTCCTCACTCCCCGCCCTGCTCGTCTTCCGCTTGCCTTATACCTCTGGGTCAGTGGCTTTTACAGCGATATTTCAGTTCAGTTCTCTACATGACCATAGCGTAGGATTCGAACCTGTGACCTCCTGATCACAGGGCGAACACCCTACCGTTACGCCACCAACTACCCAAGGATGGTGGCTACTTGTGATGCTGGCACGGAATTAGTCAGAACGCCTAATACCACAGCTGCTGTCTGGCAGTATTTTGGGTTTGTGCCAAACAATTGTGCCGTCAGAATCACAAGATTTTGAACTTAACAGACATTATATTGAACCCTCTGTATGTGAAAGTATATTTGTGAGTAATTCTGTGAACAAAAACTGAATTGTGTAAAAATGTATAACATTTGACACAATGTAAACATAGGCCATGCTCCAGTTCAGTGAAATCCTCCCTTTTATTTCAGACAAAACTCATAATTCAGCTGATAAATAACAAAAACCAGCATTCTACTCACAACAGCCATTTATTGATTTTTTTTTGTGACGCAACTCGGTTGTGGGAAATGGAATTCTCTCCCACAAAGGTTAAAAGCAGCTCATTTTATAGGCCAAACTGAGTCCAAATGCAGAAGAATTTAGAATATGAATACAGAATATATGACATATAGAATATGGGGGAATGGGAAAATGGTATGGAAAAAATTGATACCGCCCAAGCCTAGTGTATGACAAAATGATGTTATGATTATCAGGTCAGAGCACTTCAGGACTGTAAAGTCTTTTGAGAGCTTAATAATAAACATATTATCTTGTTACTAAATGACTTTAATTTTCCACAGGGCTGATATGATGTCTACCAAAGAGGTTCTCAGTGGGAATGGTGAGTGGGAAGTAAAATGTTATTTTCATCAGCAGCTATGTGCCTTCTTTGTTACTTTACAAACCAGAGTCACGTCGTCTTGTCTCTCTGTATTAAGGGCCGGCCGATTATCAGGGGCAGATATTAGGCATTCTGCTGATCATCAGTATTGGTGTTTAATTTTGACCATCACTGATATTAAGTAATTACAAGGCGACGCTACTGTGGCTCCACTGCCGTCTCTTCTCTCTGTGCCGTTTGCTCTCGACTCACTGCTTCTCCAAGTGTCCCGCCCACAACACTCTCTGATTGGCTATAAGTCACACCAGTAGCAGCCAGTCAACACTGAAGCCTTGTTGTCACTCACACCACACACACACGAACGCAGCGTGAAGCTCCGAGAAGGAGGAGAGAGGAGAGTTCCAGCTGAGCTTGGTGTTTGGAAAGATTCAACATTTTAACTCTGTATCGGCCCTAAAAGACCAACATCGGTCGACCTCTACTCTGTGTACTTGTATATAACAGAGATGAGAGTTAAATTTATTTTGAGGTAACATTTGCCCACAATGCAGCATGTAGTAATGTTCAACAAAGTGAGATGTAACTATTTTGTGTTGATTATCAGTAGGATATTCAGACACGTGTTCACAGCGCTGATTAAATTCAAACCAAGCCATTCTTCAAATGTTTGTTTCAGACGAGGTGATTGGTCAGGTGCTGAGCATTATGAATGGTCAATCTGTCCCATACACCGCTTTGTACACGGCCCTCCGGCCTTCACGGGTAAGCCTCCCAAAACGCCTGACACTTCATAAATGCTGACAATTTGCTGCTCCTTTATTTGTCAAGTCACTCACAAATTTACAAACATCACAAAGTGTTTTTCTGAATGATTCAGGTTATACAGTATTTGGATGCATCTACACTGCACCAATTGTAGCACCCCACTAGCACCCCAGTCTGCTTTCACGCTCGCCTAACTTGGCGCTGTGTTAGAAATGTCGGCGCTCGTCATGGCGCTATTTTTGTACAAAAATTCTAAGCATGCAGTGGAACTTTGGCAAGCAAAATATCTTGTCTTTACTGCCTTCCTAATTTATCAGCATCAGTATCGGCAGACGTACGCATGAAAATATCGGATATCGGCATCACTGATCATTCCTAATCGGTAGCGTAGATCGGCCCGTATCGCGGCATCCCTACTGTGTACAGAGTGTGAGTTTTGTGTTGTGTTTGGTCAGGTGGTGGAGGACTCGTGGGACGCGATGCGTGCGGTGGGGGTCCGCTCCCTCCTGCAGTCCCGCCGGCGTGACGGCCCCCCCGCCCCCTACCCCCCCGTGGAGTTTAAGGAGCGCGGCTCGCCCTGCATCCTGCTGTGGGCCGAGAACCTCACCGTCAGCCAGTTCCGCTCGGGCAGGTGGGATCACCACGACCTCGCCCCCAAAACCTTCGGAGAAGGAGTCAGCCCCGACCTGCAGGGCTCGTCCTGCAACCAGACTCACTCCAGGTGCTGGAAAATCTGCATCTTCCTTCCTCCCCTTCTTCTCACTCTTACTCCAGGAACTCTGTAACCACTCTTGTTACACTGTAGTGCTGCCACCACAAGGTTAAAAAGAGGAACTGCATGTTGAATTTGTGGGCCATAAATAATGTTTTTATACAGAGACCGTGGGTTGTATGAAATCCCTCCTTGGGCTGTGATGACCCGCAGGCCAGACTTTGGAAATGCTTGGACCATGTGATTAATGTGCTTTAAGAAATATGATTTATCATGTGTATTATCATGTTAACGTTCCCAGTCCTACTTATATATATAATTTTTTCTAAATATCTCTCCGCACAAAAATAACTTTAAAGTGACAGCTGTAAGTGTTGCAGACTCCTTGTTTTATAACATTCCTAAAGTACCTGTCCCTTATTTCTACAGACTGGTGCTGAACTATGAGAGCGTGTTGGGTTATCGCTCATTCAAGCTCATGTAAGTTATGTCAAATCTACCACATCAGATCAAAAACATGCCTGTAATAAATGGATTTAGGAAAATATACATGTAGTGCTGATTATTTCAACGATAAACAATTCGGAAGGAATGACCTGAAGGAGCAGAGACAGCTTCTTTCCACCTTTTACGTCCAACGTTTTATTGTGTGGTTGTAACCTCCCAGTTTCGTGATGAGCCAGCGCCACTACAAGGTTTCGGCGCGCCGCTGGTTCACCATGGACCTGGTGCAGCTGGAGTACGACGGTAAGAAGGCTTCGTTCAACGCCAGCCGCAGCATCTACGCCCCTGCTGAGTTCTCGTACCACTGCGACATGGTCAGCAGCTTCATCTACCCACAGCTCACTCCACGCTCAGCTAAAGACAACGCTAACGACTGGAGGATCTCCTTCGACGAGTTCCAGGTACGGCTTCTCCGGTAAATTAGGGATGCACAATATGGGAATTATAAACTGATGCCGATATACAATGTTTTTCATGATTATATCTGCTGAAGCTGATAAATGAGGAAGGCAGAGTCGTGATATTTTGCTCACCAAAGTTCCACTGCATGCTCAGAATTTTGACACAAAAATAACACCATAGTTCTGACATTTCTAACACAGCACCAAGTGCACAACATTTTAAGAAAAAGTCACTTCCCCCGTGTGAAACTCCATGTGCACTACCTAGAGTGTAGAGAGCCGTTAAGCTACAGAAGGCGCGGACTGTATAAAATCCCACCTCGGACTGTGGACTTGCCTGACACAAACGCTACCTTTCACACGTACAATAAATGCAGCGTCAAATATCAGCTGGAAATATCAGCAAATCTAAGTAGCGTTTGGTAGAGTGTAATATTCTCACCATTACTGTCTTCAACAACCTAATAAGGTTCAGTAAAATAACAAACTACAGTGCTCTGCAGAGCTGTGTCGTGTGGCAGTCAATTTGATTTTGTTTGAGTAGTTTAAGTGAGTGATTATTTCTGGGTTTGTTTCAGATCCAGGGCTTCAACGTGACGGGGAAGGAGTTCTCCTACGCCAGCGACTGTGCCAGCTTCTTCACGCCGGGCATCTGGATGGGTTTGCTGACGTCGCTGCTGATGGTGCTGCTGCTCACATACGGCCTGCACATGATCCTACGGCTGCACACCATGGACCGCTTCGACGACCCCAAGGGCCCCGCCATCTCCGTCCCCCAAACCGAGTGATCACAAAGTCCCCTGCGTCACTCACTCAAATTACACTTTAAAACCCAAAAACCCAAACCACATTCCTAAAATGATAAAAAATGTATAAAGATGTTTTTCCATATCCCATTTTGCACTCAAATTAAAAAATCAGAAGATGAACAATTTGTAAAAAAAACCAAAATGGAATATGAGTCTTGTCTGATTTTTCCATTTTGCAAATGAATATTTGAAGTTTGGTTTTAATCTGAAACATGAGTGAGTGAAGGATTGCATGAAAGCCCGCGTGATGCCAGTCTCCTCATCCGCACCCTCTTTGTAGCCACTTTAGATGCTGTTATTGAATGTTATACTTTGAGTTTGATGTCGGGTCAGTTGTATATTGATCAGTTGAAGTAAGTTTGTTTACATGTTGAATCTCATGACGACCATTATGATGTTAGCAGCTTTATTTGTTTCCTTTCCATTCCATTCCACCTCACTGTCCACACATTTTAGTTGATTTAGAGGATATAGTCATAGTTAGTTTTGGAATATTGTAAAACAGATAAAGAACAGCTGAAAAATTCACACGAGAGCTGTTCTGAGTTCAGTCACTAGAGGTCACCACTGGTAAATGTTGAACAGAACAAAGGGACCCGTGTGCAGCCCCGACAGCATCTGTAAAGGGATTTATTTGATAGAATTGGCTTCCACTCTTTATTTATTGCACTGCTTAAATGTTCAGCCTAAACAACGAGGAAAATGTCTTAAAACTAGTGATACAAGTGCATCTCAAAACGTGAATACAGGAAAAAACCATTCATTTTGGTTATTTTATTCAGAAAGGTAAACCTTCATATATGCTGTGTTCATTACACGTAAAGTGAAATGTTTCAAGCTCTTTTGTGTCATTGTTAGAGTTAACAGCTTGTGAAAACCAGAATTCATGATTTTTGAGATGCACTAGTAGAGCAGTGGTTTGGAGTATTTGTACATATGAGGATATGAAGATATTGCTGTTGAGTATTTTGGTGAATTTTATTTATTTGTGATGTGTATGTGGTTCTGTGTGGAGATTTTAATCTTCCCTTGTAGTTGATGTGGAGTGTAAATTTTGTTAAATCAGCTGGTCCATTAGTTACGTTACACACTAAACATTTTTGAGAAATGATCGTTTGCAGGAAACCAGATGTTATGATGTTATCTTTTACTTGTGTGCATCCAGTTTACTGCTGCACTGCTGCTCGGTTTGGTGTTTACTGGAATTTTGGTGTCCAAGTTTTGACTCAAATTTGAACTCGGCTTACTCAGATGATGGAACGACTAGGAAGATGCTATGAAAATGTGGCGTTTGTTTAAAAAGGGAAGAAAATAAGCTTATTTGTCTGACTGAAGTTATATGTTACTGTGAATTTCTTTTATTTATTCACATTGTGTCAGAACTAATATTTAAAGTGTTTTATTGAAGATAATGTTTATTTATTCTAAAGTGTATAGTTATAAAGAATATTAATAACCTATCATCATACATGGGAAATGCACAGAAAAAAATGAACAATCATTCCACAGCCGAGGTCCATGATGCATCATTACTCCTGAATGTTGTGAATTATTTCAGTGTGAAATAAATACATCTATGAATAATTCCATAAAGTACCGGCTTTATTTCATATTTTGGAGGTTGTTTTTATATGCATTTTGGGTATTACATTTCTAATCGCCAGAAGAGCAGTGCTTATAACACATTTAACATTTTAATCAAAGTAATCATAATATGCTATCATAATACTTTTTGGGTTTTGAGTGTGATTTTAGTATTAATGTATAAATTAGTTTGAGATAAGTAAAGAAAAATGCTGCAAAATGATGTGATAGATCAAATGTTTTTTAGTGAACCTGATTTCTCCCAGCAGGTGTGTTTCCTCACTCGTTTCTTCAGCTTCAGCACAAGGTGGGCATCGTTTAGATTTTCCTAGATTTGTGCTTCGTGCCTTTATATCTCATTATTTATTTATCACTGGGGGCAGCTGGTAGTGTAATGGTTAAGTTGCTGCTGCTGCTCCTGGGTGCCGGTGTGGGAGTTATAAAGCACCAGTGTCAATCTCCAGCTTCTCTCTTCATTAATCCCTCCAGCAAACCACAGCTGTGTCCGGCTCACGTGCACCAGCAGCTGATACACACACCACAAGTCTCACGTTCTCACCAGAGTGATGCTCACTAATCTGCTCAATGCCCATGAAGCTCGACTCTCCTTTTACAACACAGACTCTACATGATGCATGATATAACGTTACATCGCATATAACAACACAGCTCAATAATGTTAGTAATTATTTGTCATTGTGAACACAGCACAGTGCACTACAACCGAATGTGAGCTCTGCATTTGACCCATCCGTGAAGGAGCAGTGGGCAGCTAACATGGGCAGCACCCGGGAAGCAGTGCTTGGGTACCTTGTTCATGAGTACCTCAGTGGTACCTTTACCGGTCCGGGACTTGAACCAGCGACCGTCCGATCACAGGGCCAGCTCCCTAAACATTATTTCAGCAACTGCCATAACAACATGACATTACATAACATAAAGGAAAGTTGCGTAAGAAAACGCCGCATGACATAACATAATGTAGCACAACATAACAGGATGTAATGTAACATAACTTGACGTGACAAGTAACATAACAGGACGTAGCATAGCATGGTGTAACAACATGACGTAACATCACCAGAGGTGGAAAGAGTACTGAAAATTTGTACTCAAGTACAAGTACTGTTACATTAGTTAAAATGTGTTCAATTACAAGTAAAAGTACTGGTGTTAAAAAAAAATAATACTTGAGTAAAAGTACAAAGTACTCTTCTCAAAAACTACTCAGAGTACTAATTACTTTTTAACCGATGGATGTTTTATTGCGTTGTCAATAGCAGGCATTCGATTCGATTCACCAGTATAAAATATCTACGTTCAAAGCACATTTCTCAGATGAACAAGGTATAGAAAGGCAATTTGTTTTGTAAATAAATGTAGATATAAAGCAGGAATTTTGTTTGTTAAAACAATGACAAAAAATGTTTTTGAACATGCATAGAACAGTTTAAACCTTTCCCAATACACTGCGAACAACAGGCCCGGCACTCGTCCTCCGTCTTTTCTCCATCATTTTCACGGTTGACAGTGTTGTCTTCTGTCTCCATTTTGGCTTCTTTGTCTCCAAATCTTCAGTGTATAAATTAGTTTGTACTCCACTGTGTAGTACCTCCAGACACCTGTGCCTGCTGCTGCAGCGGAGTTTATTCTTTGCTTACGTCATGGATTAATTGGCGCGGTCGCGATTGCACAGCCTTATTGGCTGCAAAGATGCAGATGAAAGGTTTGAATATTAATTCAAATTGTGGGTGTACTCAGTAGCGACTTTTGATTTTATAAGTAGCGAAGTAGATTACATGGTTTAAATTGTACTCAAGTACGAGTAAAATTACACACTTGAAAAACTACTCATAACAGTACAAGTACCCAAAACATCTACTTAATTACAGTAACGTGAGTATTTGTAATTCGTTACTTCCACCTCTGAACATAACATGGCGACGTAACACGACGTAACGTAACATAGCATGACAACATAAAATGACAATACAACATGATGTAACACTGAACGAAGCATAACATAATATAATGTAAATAACATAACACTGGATATATGTTATGCCATGTTTACAGCACGATGACTGTACACGACTCATGACAATATATACTGTATGCAGTGTTGTTGAAGCTATTTAAAGGGAGCTTGAAAAGCGCCGAGCTACTTGTGATTAAAAGTATCTAAACTCCATTACAAGCTGCATGTTATTTTAGTAGTTACTACAAAAGTATAAGTATACAGTGTGTATATTACAACTGAGTATTTGTGGTGTAGGATGCTCTCAAAATTTGAAACATGATGTTTAAGGTAATGTGTGATTTTTTTTTTTCCAACAATGTAGTGCTGAAATCGCAACAAATCGCAGTCTGGTTTGTAGTTATTTAGTAGCTTCTGTACTTGTAGTTAGCCACTCCGCAGCTCTGCATGAAATCTTTCAGCATTACAGCTTCATCAGCAGGTGAGCAACATCTGATCCACATCGTCCTGCTGAAACGGTTCTGCTTTAATGGTGATTCCACACCGTTGACAGTGAAGACTTTTTTAGTGAGAAAGGGAAAGCTCCTGTCATCTCAACTGGTTTCGTCTTTTTGTTTTACAGAAGTGTCTCGACGTGTGACAACTTGCTCACAGGACGCCTGGAATGTGAGACATGAACCTTTTAGTGCACGTTTGTACAGACCTCCCAGAACTGGTGGAAAACCTGAGCTGACCAAGATGTGCAGGAGAACAACTTTACAGCAAAACACAAAATATAATAATCTAAAGGACCAACCGTTGCTAGAAATTTGCTCTTAAAACCCAGTTTTCAACAGGTTTCTTACATTCACATGCAATTTCTGATTTTAGAAACTGATGAAGAGCACTCGTGCACACGTCTTATTGCATGTACAAAACATTGGTATTGGATTTAAATGTCTTAACATTCTTTAAAATTGAAGAAAACTATTCAGTAGACATTGGTGAATAAATCCCATTGCTTCTAATGAATATAGGATAGTCAAGATCTGTTCTCATTCACCGTAACATTAGTATTTCTTTATCTGTTATACAACCCCAATTCCAATGAAGTTGGGATTGTGTAAAACGTAAATAAAAACAGAATACAATGATTTGCAAATCCTTTTCAACCTATATTCAGTTGAATACACTACAAAGACAAGATATCTAATGTTCAAACTGATAAACTTTATTGTTGTTTTCAATCTTGCTCATTTTTTGAATTTGATGCCTACAACACGTTGCAAAAAGCATATTTACCACTGTGTTGTCACCTTTCCTTGTAACAACACTCAATCAGCGTTTAGAACTGAGGACACCCTAATTATTTAAGCTGTGTGGGTGGAATTCTTTCTCCATTCTTGCTTGTTATTGCAACTTTGGTTGCTCAACAGTCGGGAATATCGTTATTAAGTAACTGCGCTTCATAATCGCCACATTTTCAATGGAACAGGTCTGGACTGCAGGCAGGCCAGTCTGGTACCATGATCTTTACTCACTGACCCACGCTGTTGTAACACATGTAGAATGTGGCCGCATTGTCTTACTACAATAAGCAGGGATATTATCCCTAGAAAAAGACGTTGCTTGGATGGCAGCATATGTTGCTCCAAAACCTGTATGTACCTTTCAGCATTAATGGTGCCTTCACAGATGTGCAAGTTATCCATGCCATGGGCACTAACACGCCCTCATACCATCACAGATGCTGGCTTTTTGAACTTTAAGCTGATAACAATCCGGATGGTCGCCTGCTCTTTGGCCCGGAGGAACACGGCGTCCTTGATTTCCAAAAACAATTTGAAATGTGGACTCGTCCAGACCTAACACCTGCCCTTTCCACTTTTCGCGTCAGTCCATCTCAGAATGAGCTTCGGGCCCAGAAAGCGGCGTTTCTGGTGTTGATATATAGCTTTAAGCTTTGCATGGTAGAGTTTTAACGTTTGCTTATGTAGATGTAGATGAACTGTGTTAACTGACAATGGTTTCATGAAGTATTCCTGAGCCCGCGTGGTAAGATCCTTTACAAGAATAATATGGGATTTTACCCAATGCAGTGCCGCCTAGAGGATTGAAAGGTCACGGGCATCCAATGTTGGTATTTGGCCTTGCCGGCTTATGCGCAGAGATTTCTCCAGATTCTCTGAATCTTTTGATGATATTATGGACAGTAGATGATGAAATCTCTAGATTCCTTGCAATTGTACGTTGAGAAACGTTCTTAAACTGCTGGACTATTTGCCCATGCAGTTGTTCAGAAAGTGGTGAACCTCGCTCCATCCTTGCTTGTGAACAACTGAGCCTTTTGGGGCTGCTCCTTTTATACCCAATCATGACAAACACCTGTTTCCAATTAACCTGTTCACCTGTGGAATGTTTGTATTCAAAACAGGTGTTTTATGAACAATCCTCAACTTTCTGATCTTTTGCTGCCCGTCCCAGCTTTTTGGAACGTGTTGCAGGCATCAAATTCAAAATAGTGAAAGATTTGCAAAACAACAATAAGGATTTATCGGATTTGAACATTAGATATCTTGTCTTTGTAGTGTATTCAATTGAATATAGAGTTTAAGCGGATTTGCAAATCATTGTATTCTGTTTTTATTTACGTTTTACACAACGTCCCAACTTCATTGGAATTGAGGTTATATATACGTCCCCATGTTGAGGTCTGTTCTGGTGATCTGACTTGAATTATTCAATAAATGATCTCTGCATATTTCATGTTAAAGTCTGCAGTTCTTGGTTTGTAGTACAATATGACAGATGCAAAAAAATAAATAAAATCTTTTCCAAATTCCAATTTTCCATAATATCTGCTTATTGTTAAATATTTTATCTTATTTTATTTGATCTTAATGTACTGTGGATCTGCAATCTTGTTCTAAATGACATCTCATTGTAAATATACAGTGACAGTAAAAGCATCACGTGTCTTGTATTTTGAGTTATGGGCTCATTAGTGATGTCTTATATCACATTACTAACTCTATTTGCAGGATCGATGGAGAGGAGCTTTTTCCTTTCCATTTCTGTGTTATTGTGAATCATGCAAGGTTCCGTAGAGATGAGGTCATGTATATGCGTGTGAGAGAGAGATTAGGGCAGTTTAGTGTTGATGTTGGTGAGGTTGAAACCTGAAACCAGACTGTAATGGAGTTGATGGTGATGCTCTGTGTGAGACCAGAGCATCTTTATATACAAAGGAAGGACAGTAGTATTTTGATGAGGTGATTTGCAGGTCATTTTGATAGTGATCGTACAAACATCTGAAAGATCTAAAAATTGAGCAAGAGTCTGGCCAGTATTATTATAATAATTAATTTAATAATATAATTATTCTTATCATCTCAAATGCATTACACTTTATTATTATTATTATTAATATTATTATTATTATTATTATTATTATTATTATTATTATTATTATTATACTTTTCAAGCCTCTCCCAAAAGCCTGCTTTAAAAACAAGAAAGAAAAAACATCAAAATGTCAATATTAAGCAAAAATATATAATTAAAAATATACTCTGTAAATACCTAATGTTTATAGAATTTATATTATTATTTGTATAATAAACATTATTATCTCGACAATAATATATAACATATATTATATAAAAATCTAATTTACTATATTTTAGCCAAATATTTTTATATAAAATATAAAAATGAAAATAGAGAGTAAAGATTAAAGTCATCAATATACTTCAAATTAAAGTCATTGCTCTACTTAACATTGGAGACATTAATCTGCTTCACTATGTTTAAAATGATATTTCTTTACTGAATATGACTACAATTTGAACTAGAAATATTCATAAGTTTGATTAGTATTTCTGCAGCCTGTGTTCAAATGAGATGTTAGCACTAATATCATTTTAGTAAGAGCATTTTTAAAACTTGCTTTAAAAACAAGCAAATAAATAAATACTGAACTAGAAAAAATAAGAGCATGTAAACTGCAGACAGAAAGACCCCACAACTGACCGGGGATCGAACCCAGGACTTTCTTGCTGTGAGATGACAGCATTGTCCACCACACCTCTGTGTTTATTAGGTAATGTATGAAGACATAGGGCCTCAGGGCCTTGTTAATCAGATTCTTAAGAACACACACTTTCCCCTGACCATGTCTGGATTATCATGTTGTGCACAGTGCACAAAGCCAAAAAACAAAACCAAAGTGGTTTTCTCTAGACATCAAAATCACACTTTAATGCTTCTTACAGTGTATATATGTGTCCAGTCCTGTGTAAAAGTGTGTGTGTGTGCTGACTCCACACTAACGATGGTGTTGCATGTCAGCAAATCTGATGACACATCTGAGGATATCCGCCCTCACTTGTGCAACACTGCGGAACATACAGTATTATCTGTGAACAGATAAAAAGCACTTTCAAAACCTATAAACCGATTTTATCACAGAGCAAAGTTCACTTCCATATGTTTTCATTAAAACTCAACTGTGTATAAGACTATCATATGTAGTTTAAGACTTGACCTAATTACAAAATAACCTACCATAACACAAAAGATACTGTCACATACACTCTATATTTAAATGTTTATTTGACTAGGTTAAGCTTTGCTTATTCTCTATATATGTGTATATCATTTATGCAATCAAGTGTCCCATTCTATTTACCTTTATGTAATAATTTGGGAAGTCACATATAGTAATCCTGCATGTCTTTTTAGTTTAATATTTTATCCAAATTAAACTTAGTGACTGTGTTTCAGCATAGTCATCTAAAAGGCCACCTTTACTCCTAAACCAACCACCAAAGCAAATCCCTTGTATGTGACAAAGTACTCGGCAAACAAACATCATTCCGATTCTGATTCTAAAATTGTGGAATCATGGAATAATATAGGATTTTCTTCAATTGCGCAGTTGTATAACATTATACTATTAACATGTCTTAACCTTTTAAAGAAAACATTAATATTTATTATTTCAAATGTAAGAAAGAAACTTAACAAAAAGTATTGGTGAATGAGGATTGAGTGAATAATTACTTGCATATTATATAAAATCTAAATTACAATATAAATCTTAGAAACAGAGAAAAACAGTTTCCAGTTTGATTTATGTGGACATACAGAGTATTATTTGCTGTTGTTAAGTTAGTGTTATTTTAGTCTGCGTGGCTAACGCGGCCAAAACGTTAAACTGAGCAAAAAACCCCGAAAAAACAAATTAGCCTCTACTCTAATCTGAGCCTAACTTGGTGAGGCTACTCACTGTAAACTTAGCCTAATTCTGGTATTAATGCTGTGTGGAGGAAATCTGGGGTTTTGTGAGGTGAGTTTTGGAGCTCCATGCTAACCGGGACTGATTTCGGCCTCCTATGCCCGACCAGAGGCCTCCTCACGCCCGCTAGCTCCTCCCCCGTCAGCGCTGTCTGCGTAGGAGATTCGAAATCTTTTGGCTTTTTAGTCCCCTTTTAAACGCGTCTGGCCCACTTTATTCTTAAAATTGACATTTTGTTTCGCTGTATTATTAACACCGTAAAGTTCTATGAGGGGACACTAAGACGATTTTCCCGTGAGGTGTGATGGCGAAGCCTCGGGGCAGCGTAGCTCCAACGCTGCGCGACTCGAACTCGAGCTCGGCCGTGTAGCAACCAAAGTTAGTACGGGGCTCTTTAAGCTAAACTTTAGCCACATTTAGCCTGTGTGGCTAACGCAGCTAAACGTTAAAGTAATAAACGCCTAAACTAGTTTTTCGTTTAAAATGCAAGTAATTCTAGTTAAGATATGTGTTTCTAATCTGGGTGTTAATGCTGTGTATGTTTTGATGTAATTTTGGGTTATGTGAGACGCGTCTCGGAGCTCCGAGCTAACCAGACAGGCTCCGGCCTCCACACAGCCGCTAGCTCCGCCCACCCCCCGTCACCGCCGTCAGCGGCTCGGTTGTTTGGCTAGTTTGTTCGAAGTCCGCGTCGGAGATCCGAAAACTTTCGGCCTTTTGCGCGCTTTTTACCAAACTTTATTATAAACACCGACATTCCGTATCGTTTCGTTATTAACAGCGTTGCGTTTTATGGGGAGACGTTGCGACGGTTTTTCTTGATTTTTTTTTTTTCTTGAGGCGTCATGCCGAAGCCTCGGGGCGGCGTGGCTTCAACGCGGCGCGATCGAGCTCCAGCTCGGTGAAGCCCTAAAGTTGAGAGCCGTTAGCCGTTAGCCGTGAGCCCGCAGACCACGACGATGATGCTGGGCGCCGTCCCGAGAAGCGACGCACCATGACGCCGAGTAAGAGCGCCGAGTGGCTCCAGGAGGAGCTGGACTCGGGCGGCGCGGTGCTGCTGCTGGACTGCCGCTCGCACCAGCTCTACGAGTCGGCCCACATCGAGACGGCCATCAACCTGGTGATCCCCGGGCTGCTGCTGCGCCGCTTCAAGAAGGGCACGCTGCCGGTGCGCTCCGTCATCCCCAACAAGGAGGACAAGGGCCAGTTCGTGCGGCGCTGTAAGACCGACACGGTGGTGCTGTACGACGAGGCCACGGTGGAGCTGCAGCACGCCTCCTCCGTCCTCGCCCTGGTGCTCCAGAAGCTCTGGGACGACGGCTGCAAGGCCTTCTTCCTCGAAGGTAAAAACGTCAAAAACAAACTCACAAACTAAAACGACAAAACCTGGACACTGCCTCGTGTTATTTACTTGGGAGAGTCACAAGTGTATAGTTATAAAGAGTCTGAAACTCTCTTGGTGTTGTGGTTTTAGGGGTGTAACGATACGTCGAACTACAACGATATATAGATATCGCTGGCTCCCAAATCAGCTTTGTGATATCAGCAGACGGATTCATTTTCACTTGAATCAATATAATATCATATGATGAAGCAGTGTAACGATACATCTCGATAACCCATAACGTCGATCCAAAATGATCAGAAATCAAAGTAAAGTAATGTTACATTATGGGGTCTGTTTTCATTAAAATCGAGTAAAAATTTTTATTCAAATGTTCACTTTCAAATGTGTAGTTGAGCTTAGGAATAATATATGTTTAATGAGGTTATAGTTACTTTTTATGATTTGACTTTAAATGGAATGCATTGGACGTGTTTTGTCGGCATATGATATAGTCTCATATACATCGCTGGCTCCTGAATTAGCTCAGTCATATCGTATTTGTGTATCGTACAGTATTTGTGGCATCAGCAGACATGGAATCGTTTTCCCTCGAATCGATATAACAGTACCATGACGAAGAGATGTAACAACACATTAGTTTATATCAGTACATCAGTGATCAATAATTAACCCAAAATGAAAGCATTGATCAGAAGTCAATATAAAGTGATGTTACAATATGTATGAACACAACCTCTCCTATTAAAATAGAAAAAAGGGGTTTAAATTACTTGACTTTTAATGGAATTATGACATTTTTAGCTGGTTGTTGTGAAATGAATAGAAGTGGTGTTAAATCAGCATGTCATATTGTCTCATATCAATCACTTGTTCCTCTCGGAATTCACTCTAATCGAAATCGTGTTGCAGACTTCGTGATCTTAGGAGATGTCATATCATTGTTATGGTGAAATGATACATGGATCTACATGAATAGATTGGTCATTGATAGATCGATTGAGGGATCATAGAGCTAATAGCAGCAGTCTAAAATGAAAACATTGATCAGACATCACACATACTGTATATATAGATTGCTGAGTCATTTCGTTAAATTGTATCGTGGCAGAGTTTTTGATCTTGGCAGACGTCAAATCATTGTGTGTTAAGTCAATATAATATCGTACTTTGTAACAGTACGTCAGTCAACGTCAGTTCAGTGATCGAGTGATTTGATATGAATGGGAGTGATATGATATTGTCTCATATTGATCATTGGCTCTTAAATCATGTTGTTTCAGATTTTGAGACATCAACAGATGTCAAATTGTTGTCCATTGAATTAATTTAATATTTTATTGTGATGACACATTATTTTTTACACCTCTAGTGTTGTTGAGATCAACCGACAACTTTGAGTTGAACTTATGGGAATTGAAATTTTCACCTTTTTGCCAATGTGTGTATATGTATGTATATGTATATATATGTATGTGTATATATATGTGTGTATATTTGGGTGGGTCGAGTTCGTCACCCATTTGCCCAAATATTTTATTTGTATAAGTATGTATGTATTTATTTGTGGGTGTATTAGCCAGTTTGGACGATTGGGAGGGTTATAATGAGTTTAGGTTTTTATTAGGCTTTTGCTCTCATTTTGAATTTGTGCAAAGAGGAATTCTCATTTTAGTCTGATGTGTGTTGATGTGCAGCTTTATCTTTATGGGCTTTGCACTTTATACAGGACACTTGGATTTTTCGCTGTTTAGTTTTGTCGTCTGTGACACAACTGCATCTATAGGTATATATTTCTAACACAGCACCAAGTCAAGCGAGTGTGAAAGCAGAGTGGCACGAGGGCGGAGCATTTCCAGTGTAGTGCACAACCTTTTAAGAACAAGTCACTTCCCACCCTGTGTAGTGTACCAAGTCAAATAGGGTGCGTGTGACTCTCCACGTGCACTACCTAGTGTGTAGAGAGCCGTTAAGCTACAACCCTGGCTATTTCCTGAGATGCATACTACCACATAGAAGAGTATGATAAGAGCCATACTATTAAGTGCAGTAGTACATGACTCAGGACACAGCCCATGTGTGAGCTCACATTCACATTCAAGTGAATTCTGCTGGTGAACGTGTCACTGCGAGATCAGAATTTTACCACAAAATAACACCATACATTTTAAGACAGAAGGCACGGGCCGTATAAAATCCCACCTCGGACTCTGGACATGCCGGACACAAGCGCTACCTTTCACACGGACAAATCTAAGCATCGGTCTGATGCAGATGGAATAGCAATTATCATCCGATTCTGATATTATGTTGCATCCCTAAAATTGATGTATCAATGTAGAAATAATGGTAATTCAACATGCATGCATCTCTGATCTGCCGTATCTTTTTGTTCTGTCTCCCTGCAGGAGGATTTATCAAGTTCCAGATGGAGTACCCGGAGCACTGCGAGACCTATCTGGATGTATCGTCAACTGGCTCGTCGCCCCCAGCGCCGGTGCTGGGTCTGGGCGGCCTGCGCATTAGCTCGGACTCTTCGGACGCCGATTCGGACCGAGAGCCATGCAGCTCGGCCGAGTTGGAGGACGGACCGCTGTCGGCCGGTCAGCCCTCGTTCCCCGTCCAGATTCTGCCCCACCTGTACCTGGGATGTGCGCAGGACTCGGCTAACCTGGACGTGCTGGACAAGCACAACATCAAGTACATTCTGAACGTCACGCCCAACCTGCCTAACGTCTTCGAGCACGACCGACACTTCAGGTACAAGCAGATCCCCATCGCCGACCACTGGAGTCAGAACCTGTCCCAGTTCTTCCCCGAGGCCATCTCCTTCATCGGTGAGACGAGTGAATTATGTTTGTAGTGTTCTTTTCACAGGGTACAGGAGGTCGGGCCTATTCTTAAATATGTTCGTCAGAATGGTGGTAGTGGTCTAGTGGTCGGTATTAGGACTGCACTGATGTGATATGTATGTATCTATGTAGCGTACCAAGTCTAACAGGGCACATAACACTCCATACAGAGCCCTTAAGCTACAACCCTGGCTTGCTCCTGAAATGCATACTACCACATGGAAAAGTATGTTAAAAGCACCTTATCTACCATACTATTAAGTGCAGTAGTACGCGGCTAATTATGATCGTTTGTCTTTTTATTAGTCTTTTCTTGAGATCTCGTAATTGAGATGTGTATCTTGTAATTACAAGGTCAGGTATGTAACATTCCAAAATGTGTCTTTAAGGTCTAACGGTAAATTTAATAAATGTATCTAATGCGTTTTTGTGTTTTGTGAAATGCACCCCAGGAACTTTCTTTGGTTTTTGGTGTACATTTAAATTTTTTCATCATTAAATTGAGTTTTTTCTTCCCCTCACAGACGAAGCGCGGTCGAAGCACTGCGGCGTTCTGGTGCACTGCCGAGCGGGAATCAGTCGCTCGGTGACGGTTACCGTGGCGTACCTGATGCAGAAGCTCAACCTGTCGCTCAACGACGCGTACGACTTCGTCAAGCAGAAGAAGTCCAACATCTCGCCCAACTTCAACTTCATGGGGCAGCTGCTGGATTTCGAAAAGACTCTGAGAGTGAGTGGAGGGTTCGAGGCTCGCTCGTCCGGCACTCAGTTCTTCTTCAGCACTCCGTCCAGTTTCCCCACGACGCAGGCCAGGTAGCTGCAGCAGCTCTCTCTACGTCCACTCATCTTTCACTTACTCGCTTTTCACTAAAACTAGGGATGCACCGATCCAACTTTGCCAGTTCCGATACCGATAGCTGATCTTTATCTCTCGAGTATTGATCTGATGTCAGTGTGTGATTAATAATCAGTATATGTCTGTGTGAGGAGGAGACTGAGGAGACTCTGTATAATGGATTAGTGATTTAGTGACGCTCCCTAACACTGCAGCACTAAAAGCATCAGGTACAGTGGGATCTTCAGCAGGACCTGGTGTAGTTCAGCACATTAAACAGTAGAATGGTGGAATCTGATCAACGTTTGGGCTTGTAGTGTGTTGTCTTGCTTGTTCCGATCACTATCCTATCAATATGTTGGAGTTTGTAGCTTGGTTTAGCACCAATATCAAACCAACGTCAAACATTAAGACAACTTTACCACAATACTACTGCCCACACAGAAGCAGGTGCACACAGATGGATAGAATAGATCACTCACGTAGATCAGCTCAGTGTTCCCCCCGTACCACGTGCAGCTGAGGCAGGATCAGACCTGTATCAGTCCGGTGCATCCCTAGTTAAAACCAACAACCAGAACCCCCTAAAAAGTTTAGTTCAATATTCATTTCCAAAACCAGAATGAATAGATAACGAACAAATGAATAACGAGTCATTTCCCGATTTCTCATTTGCGCTCAGATAAAAATGGAAAAAACTGGAAAAACACGTGTTCATACGTCATTTTGGGTTGTATATATTTGGATATTTCCTTTTGGAGCAAGTGGAGTGACTGAGAAGTGAACATTACATACGCTCAATCAAAAATACACACTCAAAAAATTCAAAAAGAGAAACCACAAAGTGAAATTTCACGAGCCTTTTTTGGTTTTAATGTTGACAGTAATGGCACTTTACTCAAACTGGAGATGAGGGAAATTTGAGACACTGGACTTCTTTTAGCCATACATGTGAACATTAAAACTATACAAAGACTTGAGATATTTTATTTTATGTGTAATGAATATAGCGTATAAGACGCCTCGTCTTGATTTGAAATTTTCTGAATTAAATGATGGAATCGGACAACCGTTGTTGCTGTGTTCCATATTTTTGAGATGCACTAGTACTGATCTTTTTTACTGCTCGTAATAATTGACAATTGTAAATAAATGATCATCAGTGTGTTTGTGTAAATGCTCACTTTGGGGTCACATCACTTGCGTTCCATAAAATTCCATACTGCAGTATGAGCACATTTCCTTTTTTCCATTTTATTTGCGTGTGTAATAGCAAATTTGACTCAGTTTTTAGTTTTGGCTTTGACTTTGAATATTGAAAAATATTTTTGGGTTTTGGTTTTAATTTGAAAGTCGACTGACTGACCGATGATGGAACTCCTCTGAAACGTATTTTTTGGATCTTCTCGGATCTTCTTCTCTCGGCATTAAACGGAAGGCTGGAGCGGTTGGTGGCTTGAGCCGGGTTAAATCTGTATTTTTGTAATCCTGAAGCCAAGCGTTTATTCACACTCAACCTTAATCTTTTGTAACTCTCTCCAGGCTGTATTTACCTGTACGTCTTTTTGTAGAAAAGCAGGAATGAAACTGAGATGATTTTTAGTAAATAAATAAATCAGCATGAAATCTTGAGATCTCTTCAGGGACAATCATTTATCATATTCCTGCTTGCTAGTTGTGATTTTTCACCATGTTGAGTGTACTCGGCATGGAGCAGCTCTGCTAATATTAATTATAACAATAATAATAATCGCCAAGAAATTTAATGAGAGATTTTTGAGGAAAACCGAGGATTTTTTGGGGCTTCATCAAGACGTCCAAAGTAACCGTTACTGTACCGTATGATGATGATTATGATTAATCACATGATATAAATGGTTATTACATGGTTATAACATTGTCAGCTGTAAATGAGAGGGAACTGGTTTGTGCATGCGTTCGCTCATGTTTTGCCATAAATTACAGCACGCGTATTGTCGGTCATTTCATATTTTACTGGTGCGTCTCAAAAACAAAAATATTGTTGATAATACAGTATGTTTTTGCAATTTAATTTAAAAAGGTAAACCTTTCATATGTGCTGTTTTTTGAATTTATAATGATTTAAGCTTCTTATCTTACCTATAATCTATAATGCAAACCAAAATACAGTTTCACAAATTATTAAAATATATCGAGTTTCTATATTGTAATGATTTGAGAGGCAGGATTTTGGATTAATTTGCTATTTGTCGTGATCATTAAATCTGGGAAATTTTTACTTGATTTTTTTTAGGGATGCGCAATATGAGAATTATTGGCCGATGGTGATATCTGATATTTTCATTTTTGCGTAGTGCACAACGTTTTAAGAAAAAGTCACCTCCCGCTCTATGTAGTGTCCCAGGTCAAATAGGGCGCATGGTGATTGACCATATGCACTACCTAGTGTGTAGAGAGCTGTTAAGCTACAACCTCGGCTACTTCCTGAGATGCATACTACCACATAGAAGAGTATGATTTAAAAAAAATCCCACCTCGGATTCTGGACACACAAACGCTACCTTTCACACGGACAATAAATGTATCAGCTGGAAATATCAGCAAATCTAAGCATTGGTCTGATGTTGATGACTTAAAACAAATTATTATCGGTTGATTCTGATATTATTGTGCATCCCTAACATTTATAATGATTATAGCACATATGAGGCTTTACTTTTTAAATTAAATTGTGAAATGATAACTTTTTAAATATCTTTTGAGCTGTGCTGATGTACGGCACATCTGAATAATTTTAGCTTTGTTTCAAGCCAAAGACCTTCTTCTTGGATGGTATTTTTAATTATAAATATGATGGTGATTATTTTTTGCTCCACATGTAGTATTGAGTATTCAGGCATGCCCAGTTACTGTTTAATAAATGTGTAATAAGTGGAGTCTGCAGCCGGAACAATGCGTAAAACCAAACCCGACTGTATTGAATCCGTGTCTCATTCTCTTTTCATATTAGTTTTCAGTATCTGTTTCCAAAGCCATTACAAAAAAAAACAAAAATTACAAACAATTTCCTCGTTTCCCATTTTGGGCTTTTGTTGCCTTATGTGCAGTGGTGCCTCGGATCTCAAACCGCTTACACTATGAACTTTTTGGAGTATGACTGATTTTTAGGGAAATTCGATTTTGGAGTATGAGTCTATGAACCAAATCTCAGAAGACGAACCGACCGTTGCACACAGGAAATTGCTTAATATTTCTAATAAGTCGAACTATTAGTCACTCAGACAGCGTTTTGAATCATAAAAGTCAGAATTCCAGCATTTAATGTTGTACTTCAACCCAACACCAAATCAACTTATACAGCAATAACCATAAATTGGTTGCTGTCTCTATCTGACCGTCACAAAGCTGCCACATCATGTCACACATGTATTATAGTTTTTATAGAAAAAATTGTAAAATTGCACAGAGCAATATTTCCAACAAAATCCAACCATTCAGCACTCAAACATTATTCTTGATGGAAATTGTCAGAATTAAATCATTTATTTTGTACTTAAACCAGCTGTAAAAACCGGTGTATTTTTGGGGCTGAGAACAGATTAATTCATTATTTTTACATTTATTCTTAAGAGGAAAATTCACTTGGGAATTCACTTCGAAAAGCCTTCTGGAACCGATTAAGTTTGAATACCGAGGTACCACTGTGTGTGTGTGTCTGTGTGTGTGTGTGTGTGTGTGTGTATTTATATATATCACAGTTAAACATTTTTACCTTGATGATAAATCATTCAAAAAAACACACAATGAGTTAGTTTTGTTATTATCATCATAAAGATAACAGAATTTTGAAAATAATCGTCAAAGGCAGGAGTTATGAATGTTAGTTTTGATTAATTGCTGAACTCTTCTATATACACACACACACACACACACACTCTCTCTCACACACACACACACAGTCAAGTAACATCAAGCTGTCCTTGGCAGTATGATATATATTGATGCTATACCTAGATATATACGATATATATGAGCTGTTATTATTATTATTATTATTATCCATCTTTTTGGACATTTCCTTGCGTTCAAGAGCAAGAGCTCAAAGTTTTATCTGTTTACTTTTTGGAAGCAAATATTGATGTTTTATAGATTTAGAATTCTGTTTCTAAAGTGAACTGTATGAATGAATGAGACACGGAGCTAGGCGGCATCGCCGGTCTGCGTAGCTCCTAAATGCGTTTACTTTTAGCTGTAAAGATGTTTTTATTGGTTCTAATGGGTTTCGCTCTAACACTCATGTATTGAAAGCATTGAAATCTTTTTATTTTTGTGCAATGTTGACTTCAGTACGGCAACTACTGTTTTAAGACGACGTGCTTTACGCAGGTGCCGAGTCCCAAAGCACACGCCAGTCACTACGCCAGCTGTTGCCTTCGGTGAAAGTTTTTTCTTAAATCTCTTTGTACTTTCCCTATGAAAAGCAAAGGTTTAAAAACTTGTATAAAATCTGGTGCCATTTTTCAGTTTGCACATCTTTTTCAACTTGTACGCAGTGCTACCGGTTCCAGGCCTCGTGGGATCCTCTCTTTCCTGCAGTGTTTTTAATGTCTTCTTCTTCTTCTTCTTTCTTGTATTTCAACGGGATAAAAATAAGTTGTGTACCATAGTTTCTGGATTCCAGCTGTTTGAGCTGAAACATTTTTACCCCTGTGTTTTGTTCAGTCAGTTAACTCTGGTGTCGGCTGTAAACTACAGTGTCTGAAAGAGTGCAGTGAAATTCAAGATTCCTGCAAAGCAACAAAACATATGAATCAAGTTGATGAAAACACATGCAAACACACTGCAGTAATAAAGACGCCTACACAAGCTCACAAAACACTCATTAAAATAACAACTCATGCACCACATTTATACACACACTGCACATTCATAGACCAATACACACAACGCATGCAACTTCACAAACACTGCAAACACAACACAAGTGTAAATGCAAGAGTGACTCAACACAACGCAAAAGTGACTCAACACAAAGCAAGAGTGACTCAACACAACGCAAGAGTGACCAACGCAGTGCTGGTGTGACACAACGCGAGTGTGACGCAAGAGTGACACCGGCATGCATGTTTGGCACGACACAACGCGTGTGTTGTGTGTATTTGCAGGGTGTGTATGAATGTGCAGTGTTGTGTGTGTAAAATGTGCTGCATGTGTTGTCACGCTGATCAGTGTTTTGTGAATGTGTGTATCGTCTTGGTAACTGCAGTGTGTTTGCACGTCCGTTATCAACTTGATTCATGTTTTGTTGCTTTGCAGCATGTTTTTATGTTGAATTGGCGCTCTCGGACAGCGTAGTAAACACATCAGTAAGCGCGCGCACACACACACACACACATTCTCCAGGGCGGGATTTTACATGTTAAGGGCTTTTCTTTTATTCATAGCCAATGTAAGACAGTATATGCAAATTTTGTATTAAAATTAAAAGCATTTACCTGTCTCGTTTCAGCCTCGTTTGTCTCGGTGTACGCAGTAAGAGCAGTACCATTTTAAATCTATATATAGTATTACAAGATTTGTTTTGGTTTTGATGGAACTCGCAGTGGTTAGTGCTGCCGCCTCACAGCGAGAAGCTTCTGGGTTTGAGCCTTGTGTCGGCCGTAGAGTGTGGAGTTTGCATGCTCTCCCCGTCTTCACGTGGGTTTCCTCCGGGTGCTCCGGTTTCCTCCCACAGTCCAAAAACGTGCACTATGGGTTAATTGGTGACTCTAAATTGGCCCCGTAAGGTGTGAGTGTAAGTGTGTTTGCCCTGCGGTGTGTTGGCGCCTGCCCAGGGTCAGTCCCCGCCTTGCGGCCGTAAGTTCCCGGGATAGGCTCCGGTGTGAATGAATGAATGAATGAGACTCAACCTTCAGCCGGAGAAATTTGGTGTCCAACAGACAGATGAAATTTTTTATCATCACTATTAAACTCATGTGGTTGTATGCATGTCTGTGTAAACCTATAGCTTGTAGAGCTTCCTTTGTTGTTATATAAACGTTAGAAAATAAGTGCCAAACTAAAACCACTCTTAAGGATAGAAAGAGGTTTACAGATTTACAGTAAGAACATTCAATAAGTCACACCAATGCAACAGGCAAAAAGAGCTGGTAAAGCTTAATCAGATCAGTGGAGGGGAACACGACGAGATATTGTGTGATTCGTGGCTTTCTGAAAGTGACAGTCACTCACAAATACATTGCATTACTAGATTATATTACAGTTAGAGATGTAGCCGAACCGATCTGTAGATGCGTGTACGCTCAATTCGTTATGCATGGGAAGTAGCACTGCGGTAAAGTAGAGCTGAAACCATTATTCCAATAACTCCAATAATTCTGTTACAAAAATGGTTGAGGCAATTTTTCCCTCTGTATGTGAATATATTTGTGAGATGTTCCGTGCACTAAAACAGAAGTAAATGCATAAAAACATTGTTCAACATTTTTTGCGATGTAAACACACGCACTGTGTTAATGAGCGCCGTTACTCGCAAAACGCTCCAGTTCGGTCAAAATGTCGCCTTTATTACAGACACAAACCATATTTTAGCTGATAAATAACCGTAATAACCAGCGTTCTACTCACAATTCTGCCGTTTATTTAGATTTTCCCGTAGATTTTCCGTCGTTTATTCTGGAACGTGCGCCCAGCACATCATTGTGACCTGGTTCTGGGGCCCACCCAGAGGATCGTGGGAAATGTAGTTCTCTGCAAAAGCAGCTCATTTTATAGGCCAAATTGGTTCAAAATGACAAACTTCAGTATTTCATTTTCAACTGATCAATTTTTTTTCAATTTTATAATGTTATCAAAAAGAAAAAAGAAATATTTATATGTCTAAACGAACAATTTTTGAGAACAAATAAATAAATTTAGCATATACATGTGTGTGTAATTATAACATTGTTTTAGTAGGAAAACTGTATTTAAATCAAGCATTTCCTTAGGCATAACAATAATGAGTCATGTATTCAGACATTTTAAAACATTATTTTATGTTTAAAAAAAAGACTGTGACTGTATCAGGTTTGTATCGGTATCGGCAGATATCCACATTTACAATATCGGTGTCGGACATGAAAAAGTGGTATCAGCCCATCTCTAATTACAGTACATTACATTACAGTGCAAACTCGTGTAAATAAATATGCTCACATTAGACATTTGATCAAGTTCCTGTTCATAACTACTTTCGAAAGACTGACTCTAGCAGTGGCTTCATGTTGCTAAATTTAGAGTCAGTTTGGTTGAAACTTGCATCGGTTGGGACTTGTTTGAATGTTGTTCATGTTTAGCCTTGTGTGCGTGTAGTCAAAAAACAGCACCTATAATGGAACTTTGGCAAATTTTCAATTAGTTTCAGATTATTTCACTGTTGCGTTCAAAGAAATTGTAACAAAGAAAATGCATTTAGCAGATGCTCTTATCCAGAGTTACTTTTATTTTCCTAATTACAGTAACAGTCTCCTTGCAGCAACTTGGGGTTAAGGGTCTCGCTCAGGGACCCAGTGGTGGTAGCGCTGGAGGTAGGATTCGAACCCACATGACTTTCAACACCACAAGCAAACTGTTCCTTGTTGTTATTTCTCGATGAGTCTGATGAGTGTAAGACATAAAGAAGACGAGGATTCGAAACCACAGCCGCTTGGTCCACGCGAGTGTCCTAACCACTAGACCACCATCACCCCCCAAATACTAACCGTTACACTTCATGGGATACGAACCCGCAACTTACATTTACATTTACAGCATTTAGCAGGCGCTGTTATCCAGAGTGACTTCCATTGCCCTGATTTCATGAACAGTCTCTCTGCAGCAACTTGGGGTTAACGGTCTTGCTCAGGGACCCAGTGGTGGAAGTGCTGGAGGTCAGATCGGAACCCACAACCTCTTGGTCCAGAGGTGAGTACCCTACAACTAGACCGACCACCACAACACCTTAAACATGTAGCTACAACATCTTGTCAAATAAGAATGATCACAAACAACAAAATCTTCACAGGAACATTAACTGACAACTGATAACTTGCTCATGAGTACCTCAGTGGTACCTTTACCAGTCCAGAACCCTCTGGCGGCCTTCTGATCATAGGGTCAACTCCCTAACTGCCACACTACCCAATATAATGCTAATTTATATTTGTAATAACAATGTAATAATAATAACAGCAACAACAACAACAATAATAATAATAATGTGATTGCTGCAAATGTAATTTCTGAATGTGACTGAAGTAATTTTGTAAGTTGGCGGTCAACAAAGTTTTGGACAAAGGTACCGAGTTCCCATATTCTTGACTCTATTCTTGTAGATAGTAATTTGAGGTGTTTAAAGGTGTTGTGTGGATCCTTAATCCTCCCAATATATTTAAAAAAAAAAAAGTAAAATCTTTGGAAGAGCTGATGATTTCAATTCTACTAAATGAGCTCCTGTCTCTGTAAAAAATGCAGCTTTTAAATGGTCTTGCAGTTCCTCTTTGCACCAGATGAGGGCACAATTCTACACACAACACCAGTACTCCACATGGCCTGAAACTGGGGCAGTCGGGACCATAACGCTTAGGGAGTTGAGTCCTGGACCGGTGAAGGTACCACAGAGAAATTACTAAAATTATTGCACAGTTTCATTTTCTACTTCTAGTTTAATTATATCAGTATATTAAGGTGTTCGCCCCGTGATCAGAAGGTCGTAGGTTCGAATCCAGGGCCGGTAAAGTTACCACTAAGGTACTCATGAGGAAGGTACCGTCCCCAAGCACTGCTCCCCGGGTGCTGCCCATGTTAGCTGCCCACTGCTCCTTCACGGATGGCTCAAATGCAGAGGTCTCGTTTGGTTGTGGTGCACTGTGTGCTGTGCTGTGCTGTGTTCACTATGACAAATAATCACTCACTTTCACTTACTCTGTGTCTTCTTTATGCTCTGTAAAAACTGGAGCCATGTTGTCTCATGTCTGTATACTTCTATAGAGCTGAGATGATAATAAATAATCATTTATATAATACTACTACTACAACCAATAATAATGGACTTGATTAGAAGCAATGGGACTCATTCACCAATATTGAGGTTTTTTTTTTTTTTTATTAGTTCTAAAGAAAGTGTTTATATTTAAATAGTCGTATCATACAACCGTACAGTTCTGCTCTGTCCAGAGAGAGAAGTAATAACTTCTTATTTTTAAGACAGTCATCATTTCATGTTTATCATTTCACACTTCCTCCTCAGTCCTGACTCAGCGAACCTTTCTGATGAAATGAGCTTCTAATGTTTACTCTGTTGCCAAGGAGACACACCATACAGTTATAGTTCATCCGTATATATTCTCTCATTTGGGCAGTAGGTAGTGTCCTGGTTAGGGAACCTGTGATCAGAAGATTGCTGGTTCAAGTCCTGGACTGGTAAAGGTACCACTGAGGTACTCATGCCAAAAAGCTGCCCGCTGCTCCTTCACAGACGGGTCAAATGCAGAGGTTGCAGTTTGTTGTGTTGTAGTGTGTGATGTAATGTGTTCCCAATGACAAATTATCACTCACTTGTAACTTGTTCCCACAAGATAAACAGCTTAATATAATAACAAGATAATAACTTGAGCTCATAAGACAACAATTGTTACCACAAGATAATAACTTGAGCATTAAAGATAAAATCCTGTTTCTACAAAATAATCACTAGTTCCTCCAAGATAACTACTTGTTTCCACAAGATAATACTACAAGATAACGTACTCTATGTGCTTTACTCTGTCTTTTTGTACGCTGGAAGCTGGAGCCACGTCGTCTCGTCTCGCTGTATACTTCTGTACTGTATAGATGACAAAGTTCACTCTGATAACTCTGATGACTCTGATTTGCTGTGATAACATTTCCCCACAAGATAATAACTTTATACTACAACATAATAAACTGTTCCTACAAGATAAATAACGTTACGACAGGATAATAACTTGACCACACAAGATAATGTGTTCATACATGCTAAATTGTTCATTTGCACATGATAAATAACTTTTTACAGCAAGATATTAACTTCTCCATGCAAGATAAGCATCTTTTTCTCATATGATAATATGTGACATTTTGGTCCTTTTGTGGCTCTGTAAAAAGGCTTCCGGAAAGTTCTGCAAAAGTATTTTTCTGTAAACAGTCCACAGTGCTATTGCTCAACACATTTAACACATGATCTACAGTTAAAACACTAGGGAATGGGGTCAGGGCCCTGATTCTGGATGAATTCATTTTTGTTGCTTGGACAGTTCAACTGGCTTTGGAAGCTGGAGTCGTTCTGGACGTTCAGCCAGCAGCATTTTTCCAGTTTGTCTGTAAATCTGGGCAAACAGACGAGTGGGTCACGAGCACAGCAAAGACACATTTGGAATTTGGTGAAAGCAGAGCAGCAGCCATCTGGTGGAGCTGGAGGCAGAAAGAGCCGAGGCCAAACTCTCCATCCGCTCACATGCACTGTGCTCCCTTTTCACCAGCACCATCAAGTGGGTTATTGGTGTGATGAAGATTAGTGAGAAAATATTTAGGGGCTGGTTGGAGTGAGTTGGAGCTTATTCCAGTATATCTCACTCTGTTACAGCATAAATCTGCTCCTCAATAATCCTCACTGCTGCACTGCAATAAGTTCTGACCTGACTGATAATTTCACTACACTGCGTCTCATTCAGCAAGCGGTCTTAAGAATAAATTTCTTCTTAAAATCCACTTGTTTTCACCCATTTGCTTTTTTAAATGTCTTAACTTTCATAAGGACAAATTTAACATAAAACTCAAGATTTTAATCTACACATTTTTGGCACTTTTTGTCAGCGTCAGTGCTTGGGGATGGAACCTTGCTCATGTGTCTGATCAATAATTTCATTTTGAATCATTTTGAAGGCACTGCCCCTAAGCACTGTTTCCTGGACGCTGCCGTTGTTAGTTGCCCACTGCTCCTTCACGGATGGGTTAAATGCAGAGCTCATGTTTGGTTGTGCTGTGCTGTGGTGTGTTCACAATAACATAGTCACTCACTATCGCTTTCAAGAAATATAAATTAACAACAGAAGAAGGCATATGTAAGCAATATTAAATTAAAATGTTTTAAATATATATTTTTTAAACAAAACATTGTGCCTGACGTATGGCTTGGCAAACCATTCCATAGCCTAGGGGCATAGATTAAAAATGCTCTCAAATTCTACAGTTATATAATTATACTATGTAAATGTCTTTTCTTCACTTTTTTAACTTTGGATTGATGCTGTGGAGCCATTAATCATTAAATTGATGTCAGTGACTGATTTATCATTACACCTACTATAGTAATTGCTTCTGGTCAGCAACAATAACAATAACAAAATAATAATAATGAAGGACAGACAGAAGCAGAATGAATGAGACATCTTCAGTAATGGCTCGTGTTGTAGGTCAATCAGTGAGCTTGATGATGGACACTAACGAGACACTAACGAGGCTTTTCGGGGCGTTGATGCCTGTGGCTGCGTCTGCCTTTTCTGTGAATAAACACCGGCAGGACAGAGACAGACTCACAGCTGAGGAAACGACGACCACAAACAGCTGTGCATCTGTCAGAACACCGGCTTCAACACATCATCACTGAGATCATTATATATGGCCATATCAAACTAAAATGTATGATTATGTATGATATATAGTTAAGAGAGGTTGCTGATGTAAAAATACATTGATCTACATTGATATATCAGTTCAGTGATCACAAAGCCCATAACTGATCCAGAATTAAAACAATCAAACGATGAACATATTGTAACATCACTTTACATTTTTATTAAAGGATTTCATCATTGTACAACTTTATATTGATATTGGTGATATCACAAAGTCTGCTATGATACAGTTTGATTCATGAAACGGGAATCTGAATTAATTTTTTTTTTTTAGTGATTTCAGTCGTGAAAATGGGTTGCATGTCACGAATCACCTGCAATGCTGCCACGGACAGTTTTTCTGCTCCAACAAGCAGAAAAACGGTTGGCGTTCAGTCGGCATTCACCTGGCGCCACGAACGCCAGAAAAACGCCTGGTTCAGACGTCCGTGTGAACGAGGCCTTATCATGAGTAATAAAAGTTTGGCAGATGTCTCTGCGCTTGCTTGGTGAGGGACTTCGCAACATACATGACGTCTGATTGATGATTTGATTTTGGATCAGTGCTCTGGGCTTGGTGATCATTGAATTGATGTATCAATGCAGAACGTTGTATTGTTACACCCCTATAAGTCTAATGCTAAGAATCTAGATTAGAGTGAGTGATTGTCATTGTGAACACAGTACAACCGCATGGGACCTCTGCATTTGACCCATCTGTGAAGGAGTAGTGCTTGTGACGGTACCTTGTTCATGAGTACCTTAGTGGTACCTATACTGGTCCGGGATTCAAACTGGGACCTTTTGATTACAGTACCAGCTGCCCCAGTTCATGCACTTCATAGAGTGCAGACAATTTAAATATTAACACAAACAACAGATTTTAGGTTTGTTTTATCAAACATGTTCAAGATTCTTTACTGGTCACGTATATGGTTATACAAGTACATCACACGGTGAAATGAATCCTGATTCATTCCAAAAAGCAGAAATGAACAGATTAAGTTGTTACAATGTTTAGGACCATGGCAGTGATGTAAGCTTTAATGCCTGTATATTAATATGAACATATTTCAACGCAAATTTACTGTATACGTTTTATATGTATACCTGATTTGGATGATGGTTATCGGTTTGAGTTGTGGTGATCTGACCGCTCTTTGGGGCAGAGATGCCGGGAAGGTTGTAGCACTCGAGTGTTAGAGGGCGTGCTGTCACTCACACACAGGGCCCGGGGTTAGAGGAGGCTGTTTGAGGAGGAGGAGGAGGGGGCTGTAGTGGTTGTTAATGATGAAGAAAGTGACTCATGCAGCTGAGCTTACGTAAGCTGGCTCTCCGGCCTGATTCCATCTCCACTCGTTTATTACTCCATCGTTTCCTCGTGCTCTGGTTGCCCCTCTTCTCTTTCAGCTGTACACATGCACATGTACACACACACACACACACACACACTATTTAAATGTGAGAATTGATATTTTAACATTTTGTCAAATATACATGTATATATGTGTAGATAAAATATATAAATATCTTTAAACATTCATTATATATATATATACTGCTGCCCCCTGCTGATTAAATAGGAAACTACAATGCCGACAGCTGCATGAAACCGTCCTCAAATACCTGTACACACACACACACACAGACACACACACACACACACAGACAGTCTCTGTATTACTTTGTGAGGTCTTTCCATAGACTCCCATAATGACTAAAGTGTATAATTTTACACCTAATCCTAACACTAATCTTAACCTCAGGAACCAAAAGCACATCTTTTACCTCTTTTAGTTTCTCAAATAAAACAAGTACATTTTCTATAAAGTCATTTTTCCTCATGGGGACCTCTCAAATGTCCCCACAAAGCCCAAAAATACAGATAAAAGTGATTTTAGCGATAAATACATGGACACACTCACACTTCAGCAGTTAACTCCTAATCAGCTTTTTTCAAATGAGCAAACCAACCTAAAATACACACACTCTTATAATGAACCCTATAGACAATTGAGCATTTTATAATGAAGAGAACACTCTTATAGTGAATCTGATGCTGTCAGAATGAAATGCTCCTATAGTGACGCTAGTGCTCTCATATTAAATCTTAAAGTGAATTGAGCACTCTCATAGTTGAGCACTCGACTAATAGTCAATTGAGCGCTTTCATAGTGAATATTATAGTGAATTTAGCGCCTTTATAGGAAATCATTTAATGCATCAAGCACTTTCATAGTGAGCCAAGCAGTCCTACAGTAGATCTGGCACCATAACAGTGAATCAGTATTCTTATAGTGAAGCCCTTCTCTTATAGTGAATCGAGTGTTGTAATAGTGAACATTATATTAAAGTGAGTATATTGAATCTTATAGTGAATTGAGCACATTTATGGTGATTTGAGCATGTGGCTGTGAGAGTCGAGCACTCAGTGTTTATTCTGTGCTGTATTAGTGTCTGTTTTGCTCGATTTTACCACATATCCACGTGATTGCACTTCATAGAGCAGAACGTCACCGTCACCACTTGGTCTGTATGTGGGACGCATAATGCCGGGTGAAGTACGAGCTCATCTTTGTTCGTGACCCCGTTTGATGGCGACTTCTGTCATCAGATTAGCTCTTCAAAACTGTGCCCGCTGCCAGGATTAGCTGTAAATAGCTGCGTCTCCATACGTCGAGTAACCAGATATCCACTCTTAATCGTGCACACACACACAGTTCCTGCCTCAGATGTCCAGCTGTACAGGACAGCTCATAGTGTAAAAACTGCAAGTCTTACATTTCTGCTGGTGTTTTAACTTGAATAAATTGCAATAAAAGAAAACAGCAACCTCAGTGTGTGGAAATTCAACCCTATTTATGGACTTTCAAAGTTGTGCATGACTTAGAGTGCCATCCCACCTGCTTGGCTTTGAATAAAATTAATACTGAAAAGTTGAGTGGCTGGAGCTTTAAGTATAAACTACCAGATTAATAAGAGCAAATAATCGTGCGTTCCATCTGCTGTTGGTGCTCGGTTTCTGCGTCGTTTTCTGAGTGCTGAAACCGGAAGTGATGATATGTGCGCCCACGTTTCTCGGACACCTGACCAAATACCTTGGAGCAGCACAGAGGACCCTGAGTTCAGAATCCAAGATGGCTGCTCAGTGCAAACGCTGTGATTTTATACATTTTTAGCACTTTTGTGTCTAACTTGATCAGCTGTGTGCATAATACAGTGTTGTAGCCGACAGATGTGTTGCTACAGTCATGTTAGTTTTCAGCTCTAATCACTGTGAGGTTTGGTGGAGGAGGGTTAATAACGTGGGGCTGTTTTTCAGGGTTTGGGCTCTAGAACGTTTACTTACAGTGAACGTCAATCTTCAGCACACTAGGCCATTTTGGACAATGCTGTGCTTCCGACTTCCAACAAGGGCCCAGTGCAGAAAGCAAGCGCCATAAAGCAGAGATGTTCACAAGTCTCAAGTCTTTTTTGCTGGAGTCCGAGTCAAGCCTCAAATCTTTCGAGGGCAAGTCTGAAGTCAAGTCTCGAGTCAGTGTTTCTGAGACTTAAGTGCAACTCAAGAACAAGTCTCAGACTCGAGTCTCCATCTCTGCCATGAAGACCTGGTTAGATGAGTTCGGGGTGAAAGAACTGGAACTGCACAGAGTCCTGATCTCAACCCCATCCAGCAGCTTTGGCATGAACCGGACTGAGCCAGATCTTCTCAGTGCCTGACCTCATGAACACAGAATAACTGGACACAAATTCCCACAGAAACACCTAAATCTTGTGGCTTTCCGGGAAGAGTGGAAACTGTAATAGCTGCAAAGGAGGGACCAACTTCAGGGTACAGTCTATGTATTTGAATGCCATGTCTATTAAAGTCCCTGTTGGTGTAACGATCAGGCGTCCCAATACTTTTGTCCATATAGTGTATGCATGTACGTATACCCAGTGTGTAAATATCTGTGTATGCTGTTGACTATTCAATCTGTCGCTTGAAGTTGTCTTGAAACGTGGCAGTGCAGAATCTCGGTGGAATATGTTTACAATAAATATTAAATCTCCATCTTTTACATATAAATACTCCCTGAAGACACAGTGTGAAAAATGAGGCAAAGTGACAGAATACTGCGTTTTGGAGAAGCTCTTCTGAGATGAATAATACAAAAGAGTTCCCCTGTGCTCTGGGTGTGCGGCAGATTTGAGTCAATGTAATTATTTCTGGAGAGACAGATCACTGAGCAAAGAGAACGGCGCAAATCAGACACAACACACTCGCCTGCTTATTCTCACACACTGCGCTTTATTCCTCCAGCCAGCATTTTGGCTGGAAATGTGGAATTAGCCTCTAGGACCAGAACGCTTTAGAGCATGTAGCTGAAACTTTAAGGATTACCGAGCTTCCATTTATTAAAAATAGGCCATGTGGCGGATGTTATCGGGGAGAGATTGAAGATAAAGACACCATATCTAAAGTCTTGAACTCCACCTGAGGTAAAAATGTTTTCTACACACTCAGGATCTAACAGAAAAATAAATGGCTGATGCTGCATTTAATCTTAAAATTATATGTACATAAAAGAACAATTTTCCAGAAAATCTATATTAAAAAATACAGCCATTTCTGCACATCAGCCTCTCGTTGATAACAAAATAAATCTGCAACAAAGTGATTATTGTATCGATCGGCACGCCTTAAACATGTTTAGCTACAATACCCTGAGAAACTGAAACGTAATCAACAAGTGGCGTTGATTTCAACATTCTTCGTAACTTGTAGCTGCAGCAGCATATAATCGTTGTTGAATTTGGTCATAAATTAACATTTTGTATTTCACTGTTTACATTGTCATGTATCGCTAACATGAAATTATCATTGTTTGTGATAAATGTCATTTCATAAGATAGTGTAGCTACACATTTAAGGTGAAGCTTAGTACGCGATAAAAATTTTACTTTCTCATATTTTCTGTTAACAAATTTTGGAAAAATAAAACAAGATGCGGTTTCCTTTGCCTTTTTTGAATCCTCGAGCATTAAAAGGGAAGAGAGCGAAAGCAGCAGAAACGGACCTTCATCTCGAACCTTCACTCCACACCTTTCATGAACTCCAGGAACTCTGAAAGCAAAAGGTAGAAAAAGAAATATAAAAGAGCAGAACGACTGCAGGAATGTCATCGCAGTTACATCACACTGAATCCATGTGTAATCCTGCATCAGGAGGTTGTAAAGTCACAGCTCGTGGGCTCTAAAAATCTCAGTACTTGTAATACAAGCCGTAATTAGAGGATGTGATTTAATAACTTTATTCCCTTTTTAAACGAGCAGGCCGTTACACCAGTGGGCCAGTCGGTAGTGTGACGGTTAGGGGCTGACCCCATGATTAGAGAGCTGCCGGTTCAAGTTCTGGAATGGTAAAGGTACCACTGAGGAACTCATGAGCATAGTACCGTCCCAAAGCACTGCTCCCTGGGTAGCTTTTCTGGCAGCACGGTACTATGCTCATGAGTACCTCAGTGGTACCTTTAACGATTTGGGATTCAATCCAACAAACTTCCTATCATGAGTCGAATGCCCGAACCGTTACGCTGCCACCTGCCCCTTGTGTTAACATCGTAGTCGATTTTGTTGTCAATGTTCTCCTCATTTTTATGGTCATTTTTGTAATCATTTGGGTTTGTGGGGAGCGTTACCATCGTAGTCGATTTTGCCGTCGTTGTTCTTGTCTCCGTCCTTCATCAGCTCCTCGATGTCGTCCTCGGTGATGGTCTCACCTGTCGCCTCCAGCATCACCTTTAACTCGTCCAGGTCTATGTATCCGTCTGCATTCCTGCATCAGCACCACTTCACATTTACTCAAATTGCACATTCAAAAGATAACAAGCATCAGCCAAAGTTCACGATTTGGGTTTATTCCGGTTTACTCTGGTTTTTTAAGGTCACCCCGAGGGTTCTTACTTATCAAACATGCGGAAAAGTTCGGCCAGTTCCTCCTCCGTCTTTCCCTTGCTGTCGTCTTTCATGCATCTCACCATCATCACCAAGAACTCTTCAAAATCCACCGTACCACTGCCTGTGTAACACAAAGTCACAACACGACTTTAATATACAACAGACGACAGAGAGTGCAGCAAGTTAATTTCGTATTTGTTATTTCTGGCATATTATTTGTTATTTCTAGCATTATAATATATTGCCAGCCACAAAGGAACTTTTATGACAAACCGTCATTTTTACTTACAATTATTTTTATTCCTCTGATGGTTTTCAGGAAGATGCCTTAAAATTCAGTACTAATTTAAACACATGGCTAACAGCGTGTATCAAGTTATTTTGATCAATATTCTTTAGTGCCGTAGCAAAGTAAGAGATATGTCAAAATGTTTTACTTTTATTTACCATGGTCATATTTACATAAGTACAGTTTGCAGTTAACAGTTGTGGACAGTGATGAAGAACACGTTAGTTAGTTACTGTACTTAAGTATCTTTTTGTGTATCTCTGCTTTACTAAAGTACTTCATTATAGTGTTTAATCTAAAATCTGATGATTAAGTAAGAGGCCTGTTAGTGAAATGATAAGACATTAGACATTAATATGTAATAATATATGTATAATAATAATAATAATAATAATAATAATAATAATAATAATAATAATAATAACAATTTATCCATAATAAATGGTGCTTCTTTGAATTTCACCACTGAACTACATTTGAAAGCAAATACATTTCTACGTTTACTCAAGTGGAAGTGGAGAATATCTTTTACAATTTTACTCTCTGTATATCTACTTTAATTCAAGTACATGGTCCGTGGGGCGGCACGACGGAGCAGAGGTTAGCACTGCCACCTCACAGTGAGAAGGTTCTGGGTTGGATCCCAGTAGGCTCTTTCTGTGGGTTGCATGCTCTCCCGTGTTAAGCATGGGTTTCCTCCAGAATGCGCGGTTTCCTCCCGCTCTAAATTGGCCCCATGGGTGTGATGAGAGTGTGATTGCCCTGCGGGGTGTGTTGGTCCCTTGTGCGCCTGCCTTGCAGGGATAGGCTCTGGTCCCTCCATGACCCCGGTTGGGATTAAGCGGTTTGGATAATGAATGAATGAATGAACATGGTTTGTGTATTTATCCACCTGGGGTGTATCACATTTGGTGCTGAGACGGTACATTGCTCATGAATACCTCAGTGGTATCTTTGCTGTTCCAAGATTCGAACCAACCACCTTCTGATCATGAGTGGCTTGCTAACCATTACTGCATTTGCCCCCAAATAAAGACTATGTTTGACTGACTCTGCGTTTGGCTCCACTCTAATTACTACACAAATGTAACTCTGCAAAGTTGGTAGTGTAATGGCTAGGAGTTGCCCTGTGATCAGAAGGTCATCCGGTTCAAGTCCCGGACCAGTGAAAGATGTTACTGAGAATTACTCCTTCATGGATGGAGTCATCTGAGGAGTCACTTTATTGAAGGTGCTGTGCATGTTCACACACTGACTAATCATCACTCACACAAATTGACTTAAGTGTGTGTGTTTCCCTTTGTAGTGAGGTGTATTCATTCATTATGTGAAACGCTTAATCCCAACTGAAATTAGCGGGGAACGGAACTATCGAGAGAACTTGCAGGCACAGGCGAGAACAACATGTGCAGGCGTCAGCCACCGCAGGGCACACACTCACACAATCACACACACATTCTCTACGGTGGCCAATTTAGAGTCATAATCAACTTCTGGTATGCCTTTGGGCTGTAGAAGCCGGAGCACCGGGAAGCGCAAACAGAGAGACCAAATCCCCAGGGTTCGAACCCAGGACCTACTGTGGAGAGGTTTAGGGTAAAACCGATGTGGAAATGGGAACATGGGCCTCTGTTATGGGACGTTACCATCATCAGTGTAAAGTTCTCTGAAGTAAGAAGCAGGTGTTTATTTACTAGTATGAGCAGTGACAGGTTTAGGAGGGAATGTGGGCCACACTGTAATTTTGGGGGGGTGAGCTACAATGCCCTGAGGTTTGGTTAGGGAGTATGAAAGATAAATAAGAGTGATTTTGGAGTGTGTGTACCGTCTTCGTCCACTTCGTCAATCATCTCCTGCAGCTCCTCGGGGAGGTGGGTTTTGTCCCCTTGTCTCATCACTTTTCCCCAGCTCCTTAGTGCTGATGCAGCCGTCCTCCGCATCCTGCACGAAGATGTCGAACGCTGCTCGGAACTCTGCAGCACAGCGGTGGGGCGTGGGGGAAGAGGTTGAGTGGACATGGGATAGTTACTGATGATATTTGTGAAGTAGTATTGTAAGTAATTGCAAAAAAAAAATCTGTCAGAAAAGTCAATTTCTCATGAAAATATAAAAACTGATATACTTATCTAAATATTGCGATATTCGATATAAAATTTAAATATTAAATAATTTTTGAATTCCTCAAAACATTTACTGGTCAGAATGTCAATTTATCAATGGAAAAATAGTAAAGTTATATATAATGAAAAATGGCATATAAAATATAAAATAGTATCTATCAATCTATCACTATATAAAATTAAGTGAGTAGGTTATATGAAAAAATGAATTTGAAAGAATATCAGCTTTTAAAAGTAGATTTTAAAAGTTAGGAGACACTTGTCCTACATACCATTTTTTTGCTCATCTGTGAGTTGCTCTACCTACAGAGGAAAAATGAAAAGTTAAATAAAAACCTTTTCACACCTGATGATGTGAGATCTCCAGATTTGTCATACCATAAATGTGTCTGCACAATAAGAAAAACACACACACTTCTGTAAAGAGTAAAAATTGCCCCAAATAAGATCATTTTACATCTTATTTTAATGAGACTTTACGCTAGTAAGACAGGGGTTTAATTGTGAAATTTTGTTCTCATCGGTCTGTTGCACTGAAGCCTGTTTACAGTTGGGCACGTATTCAATGACTAAAGACACTGTCCAACATATAATTCATTGTACATTCATTTTATTTGAATGTAGCTAAATTCTTATCCTGATAAACACTTTATTAAAGGTCAAACGTCTCAAGTATTAAATGTTTCCTTGATTTCTTTTCCCTTCTGCAGAAATTCACATTTGTTTTTCCTAGTTGATGACAGATATAAATGATAAGGCTTTATTTGAAAATATAACTTTGTTGTGATGTTGCAATGTAATATGATCACACAGTTTGTAATGTATAATTTCTGTGGATAGTAATATTCTGTTAATAGAGTTACAGTGAGCAAGCTGTAATAAAACAGTAGCATGCTGTAGCAGTTGTAAAATAACACACTCATACTGAAATTGATTACAATAAAATTACTGTTTAAATTAAAAATAATTACAGCATTAATCATGTAAAAGTGATTATAGTAGGACCACTATTAAATTAACTGCAAATTACAGGCAACATTAAAACCAAAAATAACAGAAATATTCTGTAATTTAGTAGACTGGTGTTACAGTAAAATTCTGTTAAACTGATTACAGTAAGACTACTACTATAAACTACAAGAAACCCTGCTGCAGTAATTTACTGTTAATCTACAGTAATACAGTGTATATACAGAGTATATCTCGAGTTAAAAATAGAGATGTGCAGTGAAAGGCTTGAAACGGGACACAACAGCAGAAGTGTTGTAAATAGGCCTGGCTGTGGAAGGCCCTTAGCGTGGAGGCTAATCCGGAAGCTCCGCACCCGTAACAGGTGACAGCTGCTTAAGTGAGAATTATCATCTCAGATCCGGTCCAAAACCAACAACCAACGCTGCTGCTGACTCATAAATACCTCCGTCATCTCACCCCGTTATTCGCCCCGTTTCGGGCTGTGTATTTTTGGGGGGCTGGAGATCAGCAGGACGCCTCGTAAGCGCCGATAGCGCAGGAATTTGGGCCGGGGGGGGGTTTATCTTAAGCTACCCGTGTAAACGCCAGTGGGCCGCGGCAAAACGACCTGCCAAAATTAGCCACGGAAAAGCGGGATCAGCCCGTATTAGCCAGGCATCACGTCCAGGGCTGGAGAGCACTGCTGCTGCCGTGTCAAACCCACTATCTATCGGCCTCTGATAACACTCAAGAACAAATTTTATTTAAAGACCCTCCATCACGCAGCTTCTCAAGTGGCCAGAGATAGGAGCTGGTGTGTTCAACAGAATAATTTGTTTAGTAAAAAAATCTAGTACAGTTACTGAATTGGATGTATTTATACTACTGTTCATGTTCATGACGGTACAGTATTGTCACTCTAAACTGCTGCTGATCATACATTTAATTCACAATAGATTGTGTTTTTCAGGACTGTAACTGTAGTTCTCTTCTCTTGACTGCTGCTACAATATTTGCACGACTATTGAACACTGCATGAACATATCACTGATTGTAGTTTATCACTTGACTGATGGTATGATATTTGTACATATTAGTGAACCCCTCATATAGTTAGCTCAGACTTTCTAAAAGATCAGATTTTATATGTTAGCTTTATATAAGAGAGAGCAGTAATTGTAAAGTTTACCTGTGGATGTGGAATTTAATTTAAATTAATTCTAATTTATTTTTAGTTCTTGTTTATTTTATGACTATTTCATTCTTCTTTATGTATTTATAAGCACTTTTGGCTGTCAGTAGCTAGTTTAATTTGCCATTTTAATCAAGTTTACTTACACAAAACAGTAAATAAACGAATTAAATTTAGCTAATATTTGTATTATTTTGAGTGTAAAGACTCGCTGCTTTGTAGATGTGCGTTCATGTTGTGAATTAACGGTTTGCATTGGCAGGTGGGCAAGCGGGTTCATAATAGGGAACTTAGTGGAGATCAGGACTTTATAGCAGCAGCTGGAACTGTGCTCCTCCTCCTCTTCCTCCTCCTCCTTTTCTGACACGCTACTATCGTCTATACATTCACCTGATCCTATTAACACCAGTGTTGGAGAAACTACTTTTTAAATGACTTCTTTCAAGCTCCCGCTACTTAGCTGATTAAAGTGTCCTAAACTCACTTCTAGCTGCTATTTAATACAGTAGTTACTGCACTACAAGCTGCAGAAAAACGTGCCAAACTCATCCAAGCTGTTTCATCCAGTAATGCTGAGGATTTGTACTAAAGAATACTTGCAAAATAATTTTAAAAATGTGAAATATGATGTTGGAGATATGAGATATGAGAATCTATATTTGTAACAATATAATGTCAAATTCAGTCAGGAGTATGATGATGTTTGGAGTGCAAAGTGTTGTGATGTTCAGCTAGAAGTGTAAAGTTACCTCAAGTTCTACTGTCTTTGGTCTTTCAGAGTCATACATTTGGATAAATATGGACATGGATTCTAGCTTCCATCTTGTTCAAGGTGGACTTTATCCTCTGACACCATCTGACACCTTTGGCATCATCAGCTCAGAATCAGGAAGTGAGGGTAATGCAGGAGTAGTAGGGAGGTGAGTGGGTTAGGGAGGGAGAGTTGGGTAATGGGGGTAAACACAGTGTGCTAATCCCAGCGAGGGCCTGTGGACTCTCAGCATTTCCATCAGACATCCTGGGTCAGTAGCACAAGAGGTTTCAATGTTGGAAGAAAGCTGGACAGAATCGTCCCGAAAGCCCAGTCAACAAAATGAGGTGGCGTCTTTACCGCCAAGACAGCTGGGAAGATTCAGGTCTCTCAATGATCATCCTGAGGCTTTGCCTCACCATGCTGTAGAGAAAATGTCCTGAGGCAGACATCACATCCTGGAACCGCGACATTACACTACACCTCTTTCATTTTTGATTATCAGTTTGTTGATTGTGGTTGAAAAGTTAGCTTTAGCTGGGTTGTGTCTTTAGTCTCGTAATGGATTAATTATTTGTTATTATCTTCACCTGTCTCATATTTAGTTTTCCTCATTTAAACTGAGTTTTTCTCTGTCTGGCTAGCCGTGTGCATGTGGAGGCTCTGTCTGTCTGTCTGTCTGTCTATGGGTTTATAGTAACTGGTTGGTGTGTTAAGTGTGTTTCAGTTTTATTCCCTGGCTTTATAACCCTACTTTTTAGTTACATCAACATTTTTAAATTTAGTACATGTTGATAAGTTGGTGCCTTGGCTGATTTAGGAGTTGGTCCTGTGATTAGAAGGTGCGGCTGGTTGAATCCCGGAACAGGTAAAAATGCCACTGGAAGTACTCATGAGCAAAATTACTGTCCAGTCCTAAGCACTGCTCCATGGTGCTGACCATCAGCTGCCACTGCTGAAATGCAGAGGTCATTTAGTTGTGTGGTGTGCTGTGCTGTGTTCACTATGACAAATAATCTCATTCCTGGCACAAATATCTGCTTAAGTGTTATATTTTTCCCAGATTTTTGTGTTAATTTATCAATTAACGCAAGCGGTGGTCTAGTGGGTAGGATACTTTGTACCAAGAGGCTGTGAGTTCAAATCCTACCTCCAGCACGGGTCTTAACCCAAGTTGCTCTCAGGGAGACTGGCCCTGAAATTAGAAAAATGGAAGATTGCACGGATAAGAGCATCTGCTAAATGCCTTAAAACAGGGTTTTCAACTGTGGTGGTCCCGGCCCCCTGGTGGTCCAAGGTGGTCTATGACAGGCAATCTCGTTTCACTGAAATACCTTAAATATTTCATTTTTTTATTTTTCAGACTTACATATCCAGATGTTTTTGGGCATCTTCATGAATCAATGAATTTAATGCAAATGTTTAAAAAACAATAGTAATTATAATAATAATTTGGGTTTGTATGTTTGTAGTTATAAATGGAATTTGGCAGTGAAATTTCAGATTTTCTCAGCTCACATTTCAAAATGTTTGTAAATAGAAGACTACTGGCCTGTGATTTTACACACCTCTGGCAATGGGTTCAGTTAAAAACCTGAATTTAATAATGACAAGGTGTGTCCCAATACTTTTGTCCATATGGTGCACTATGACCATTGTCAGACTGAATCTGTTAGAACTCTCCACTACCATATGTAAAAAATCGTAATTGTTTATATGCCAGATTGCTACAGTATATGCTAAAGGAAAAGCTAAATCACAGAACTTACTGGCATTGGCTTGATCCTCTCCAGAATGTGCACACAACAGCTACTCCTTAATCGCTCTGCTTGGCCGTCCTCTCAAGCCCCCAATATGTCACTTTCTTACTGTCAGAAACGCAAAAACACTAACAGTTGCCTTCTAGACTGTGTCTTGTCCTCACAATCCTAGCAGCTGCCATCCAGCTCCCAGCTGCAGCAGGGCGACTACTAGAGCCGGGGCTTGGCGTTCTCACTATAAGCATGAATGTGTAAGATGAGATTAAGTAGTCGTGGTATATTAGAACAAAGGATGTGAAAATTTGTGTTTGTCATATTGGTTAAACATCAGGTAAATGCTACACTGTATTTTTCAAAAGTCTGTTCTGATCTAACAGTTCGATATTAGGGACGTAAATACAAGTTTCATCAAGAGATATTATATACTGTATGTCGATATCACGAAGTCTGCTACGATACGATTTCCATTCGATTAGATTCACTAGCTCCTGATTTGAAACAAGCGAAAATTGATTCATATCCATTACGGACTTCTGATTTCAGTCAATTTTCATCTGACTCACATCAGGAGCCAGTAATCGATATGAGACAATATCATAAGCTGAATTAACACCATCACTTCCATTCATCAAATCATAAAAGCAACTCAAAATATCATTTGACATTTTTAAAAATGGCCCTTAACCACACATTTAGAGAAATGAAGAACAATGGACCCCCATTTTAACATTTTATTTTTAAAAGAAAGTTAGAACATAAAAAGTGTAACATTATACAACAGTAAATTTTTGCACAAACAGGCAAGTAATAAAATAGATAATAAGAGTCTAGATTCTTTTCTTACCTAAAAAAAAAAAATCTCAAACAAGAAAGTTGGTAGTGTGTAGTGTAATGGTTAGGAAGTTGGTCATGTGAGCAATTTTGCAGCAGCTTTTCTTTAAACAAAAAGTGACTAAATTTTCTGTTGCTACAAAATTTGAGGAGTAATCAAGTTACTTGTAGGAATAAAGTTGTGATTTTTCCCTCTTAATAACAACTCTTTAACAGTTATATAAAATGAAGGGAACAACACCACCATCATTTTTGGTAACCCTTAAACATTTAGTTATTTCTGAAGATAAATGTGAGGCGCTTTTATCACACGTAACAAGGAAGTGAGTTAAGCTGATTAATACGGCTCAACGCTTTGCAGGAAAACGACAATGATTGGTCAAAAATCACAGAAAATTGTGGTAATTGGTCCAAATTGCAACGAATTATCGGGGATTGAGTGAATTTGTGTTAATAGTTGCGATCACATTATCACGAAATTCTGGAGGGTCTGACTGAGGCACCCGTGAGTACTGCTCCCTTGGCGAGCACATCAGAACACATCTCCATTGTAAGTTGGGGACTACCTTTATGTATCATTGCACCCTTAGTAGAAATGATAAAATGTTGATCATTGCAGTCCAAGCTTTTTCCAATGTATCGATGTGGACCGATGTATCGTGACAGCTTTATTAAGTAGGTGTTATTTTGGGCTCAAAGTATGAATGAAAGAGCAGCAGATTGAGGTGTGTTTGGTGCAGGACATATTGACCTGTGTGAAGATGGGATGAGGAGGTGAGGGCGGGTCGGCGCAGTCGGTCAGCAGCAGCATCACATCATGTCGCTGTGCTCTAACGGAATACTAACGGGATCTGGCATGGAGGCTGCGCACATACTCTGAAACCGACCGCGCCAGCCTGCTCTGAATATTCATTGTGACAGAGCACACAACACAGCTTGATGCTTTATGCGATGCTGCTCTTGTCGTCACGATTTACCTTATCTAATCTGGAAATATAAAACACCTTAAATCAAGAAAGGCGCTGCGCTGTCAAGACATGAGCCTGAAAAAATCAAATTAAGCGTGCATTTCTCTACTCAGCAGGGGGCAGCAGTTACAAATGATTTCTCCTGCTTCTTCCTCCTCCCCTCCCCTCCTCCAATAAAGTAAAAAAATCCCAATTCTGTGCTGGCACGCCACCGACAGCCCTGTCAAAAGGACATATGGAGAGAGACGCTTTAGTGGAACACTTTCCAAATTTCCTTTATACAACAGAGCTGACAGAGAGAGAGAGAGAGAGCTCTATCCTTCCTCTCATCCTCCCTCCATCTCTCTCTCTCTTCCTTTCACCAGACTGTAATCATAAACAGATCTCACACACCGCTCACTATTGCAGCGCACATCATTTTAAAGAGGTTGCCATAGAAACTCTCAGGCTCCGTAGTAGCAGCAGGAGAATGAGGAGAGAGAGAGAGATGAGAGCAGCAATTTCCTCTCACCATTTTGTCCTCAAAAAAGAAGAAATCACACACGTCTCTCTTTCTCTCTCTCCGCCTCCCGCGCCGAAAAAAATGAATCTCTTTCAGAATAAAGAAAATAAAAGCCAAGTCTCCTCTCTTGTGTGAGTGTGTGAGTTGCTTTAAAATAGCCTGAGAGAGAGAGAGAGGGAGGGGGGGAGAAAAATCTGTATTTATGTCAGAATTCCTATCAGGATCAGTGCGTGACCTACAAACTCTCCTCTAGTGTGAAAACAGTCAGCTCACATTTTTCTTGTTTATACTGTAATGTTCTATTATTGGTAACAATGATTTATCTGAACCTTTCGTTCTTTCATTATTTCACATTAAAACCAAAATCCAAAAACATGTTCCAATATTTGTTTTCAAAACCTAACCTGGAAGTGGCTGTGACACACAGAAGACCGTTTATAAGAAAGTTACAAAATCTGAAGAAGATGAAGAAGAGTAAATATCTTTTTATTCACCATTGTCACTTCCAGGTCCATATATGTTTTATATATAATATATAGTATTTACATATAAAAAATGATTACTAATACAGGGTAATTCAAACTGAATGGTACAAAAAGAAACGGATATAGCATGAACTATGTAACTATTACACTTTCATGTTGGTTTTCTTTTCTTTTTTCATTTTACATATATGTAATAGTGTATATTTATATATTTCTTTATCTATTTATTTATTTCAATTGATTTGAGTACATTTTTCTGTTTTTATTTAATATTTTTTTCTTCATTTTTCATTTTGTTTTTTAAAGTGACAATTGTTTCATTCTGGTCTTGAAAACACATTCTCTTTTTGGGTTTTGGTTGATAAATCGATTGAAAATGTGCACTTATTCATTTTTGGTTTTATCTTGAATGCAAGTGGTGTGACCTGGATGTGACTGTTACGCAATGAAGACTTTAAAAAGCAGGAAAATCATCGAAGAAGAGCAAAACACAGCAATCCAAGCTGTCTGATGAACAATAAAAACAATAAAAACATAATGAGCAGTAAGAGTTATAGTTCTTTTCTATTTTTTAAGTTGATCACCAAATGCAAAATTACAAAATGACTCATTTCTATTTTTCATTTTGGTTTTTGTGTAAATAACAAATGATACCTGGTGTCAGAACGTGCATTATATTCTTTTGTTTTTTTGATCGCAAAGTGGTGTCACCTGGAAGGTACCATTACACACAGAGGACAAATATAATAAAATAAAGATTAAAGGAAAGGCAAAAAACAAAAAAATTACAGATGAGTAATAAAAGAAAAACAAAGCTATTGTCATTGCCCCCCCCCAGGACTTTCCCCCAGGCGTCCACCAGAGGGCACCGCTGTCCTGTCTTGTGTCTGTCTTCTGTGGTGTGTCAGTCATTTCCCTCGGTCCTGGTGTGTTCTGATTGGTTGGCCGTCCCTTAGTGAGTTGATTACATGTTACAGCTGTTGTTATTTAGTGCTTTGTTCCCAGTTTAATCTGTTCTGTTTGTCTCATTGTTCTGTTGCTCTAGTGTGTCTGCTTCTCGTTTAGTTCCCACCACCAGTTAACTCAGGTCTGTTAATATATTGGTTAATAATGTACTGTCTTGTTTGGTTTAATCAGTTTACAGGTTTTTAGTGTCTTTCTCTGTGGTGTCTTTTTGTCCACCGTTACACTACTCCACATTGGGGTGCTCGTTTTTGTGTATTTTTGAGAAAACGCTTACAAAAATTTTAAGCTTCTGGCAAACAGCTGCTGTTAAGCTTTAAGCTTCTCAAATCTGCTACAAGGTGATATTTTCAGGTGCAAATGTGGTTTGTGGTGAACTTGTGGTGGACTTCTAAGAAAACTTAGTGGAAAACTTATGCACCTGGTAAATTTGTCACCAAAGATTCACTTCAAGTTTGTCATTACTGGATAATTGTTTTGGCCAATCACTGGTCAATACATTTGTCACTAGTGGTAATTTGTCATTGTTACCAGAACATTGCTGCAAGTTTGACACTAGTGACTGACAATGACAAACTTATGCAATATATTCTGCCAAACTCCACTGTTCACCACAAATTAACCACGAGTTGCTGCAAACCTGCCACAAACAATTTAGTTTTGTAAGGGCAGAAGGGTTCAGTTCTTGTTTTGTGGCTATTGAAAACACTCAAATATCTGAATCAGGTATGGGTGGTATTGGGCCTATCTATGGAGCTGATCTGTTCAATTAAATTGTAATTTTTTCTATGCTCAGTAGGTTCTTCATGGGAAGTGTTACTGTGGTAAAGCTGGTTTATTGTTCAACATTCACACTAATTCCTACATATTGATATGACAATGAGCAGAACAAGCAACACAACACACTACAAGCCCAAAAGCACGTCACACCATTCTACTGTTTAATTTCCTTAACAACACCAGCTCTCACTCACAATCTCTGTGTTCCTGATGCTTTTAGCGCCGCAGGATTAGGGAGCGTCACTAAATGACACAACTGTGTTTAAGGGAATCATGTTTGAGATGTTATTTTAATAATAAATCATTTAGCATATACATATGGGTGTGTAATTATTACAGTGTTTTAGTTGGAAAACAGGATTTAACTCAAGTATTTCCTGAAGCAGAGAAATACACAACTTATTCATTAAAGACTGGTATTGGATCAGTACTTGGGATCGACCCATAAACAGCTCAAGCATCAGCATCTTTATTGGAACTGAAAAAGTTGAATCAGTGCAACCCTAACTGTCAACATTAAAACTAGAGGAAAGTTTGTTCTGTCACATAGATTGATTGACACACAGATTGATTTGCTGATGCTAGATCTTTTGGTCTCGCTTCTTGTACAGCTTTATGCAGAAGCACTTTAGACGGTGCTGATTTCACTGCTGTACTGTGAGAGCAGGAGCCCTTATTGCCCCGGTGGTGGGGGGTTACTGTTAACATTATTACTACATCTACTCCCAGCCCTGCTCCATCAGCCTGCGCTGCTCCAAGACGAGTCTCCACACTGCAGGATTAAAAGGAGAGTCGCTCCAGGCCATTTTATCTCTCCGTACAGCAAGCAGGCCGGACGATTCGCTCTCAGAAGGAGGGATGAAAAGATGAAGGGTGGGAGAGAGAGGGGCTTTTAAAGGGCGGGGTGCTGACAACTTCAGAATTCCCACTTTGGTCTTATTACACTTCACTTATTATATTTCAGTTAGAATCAGATTCAGTTTTATTTGCCTTGTGGTTCAAAAGCGCATTGTTATTTTACTTTAGCAGCTAATTTAGACTTTATAATCTAGACTTTATATTTATAGCGTATTTATATATGTATATTCTTTGTGTCTTCTTTGCAGCAACTGGAGCCACATCGTCTTGTCTCTCTGTATTCTTGCATAGAGCTGAAATGACCAAAAAGTTTTATTTGACTTTGATCTAGACAATATGGAAGCATGAAATGACAATAATATTGTATTAGATATTGTTTGATACAGATAAACTCTAAATATCCTGCTATATCTAAAATCTTATTCTACTCTCTCAAATGTCTGTCCTTTATCTTCAGTTTGTAACATTATATCCATATTCCTCTCTTTATATTAGTGCCATGTATATATTTTTACAAATATATTTAATCTTAATGTCTCAGCACCAACCACTAAAGCAAATTCCTTTGTATGCAACAATTTGTCAATAAAAATTATTCTGGTTCTGATTATTATAATTGGAATTAGATTAATTTGTGGAGTAGGTTGCAAAACATTCTACACTCTAAGAAAAACAGGTTTTTCATTAGTGCTCTGGAGAACCTATTTATGCTGTTTAAGGTTCTTTGAAGAACTAAATGCAAAATAAGAGTTCTTAACACCTTATATCATTTTCAGTGCTTTTTTAACACTATATGTTAAAGTGTGACCTTAATGACTACTGACCCTATGCCTAACCTACTGATTTACTTGTGGATGTGTGTAGAAATCATTGTTATGGTGCAGTTTTTAAAAGTAACAGATGATATCTGCCACTGCCTTTTAGAGAGATCAATTATTGCAATTTATATAAAGTAATTGATAACTTGACTCAGTTAAGTTTTACCAAACACAGGTTTCCCTATGGCATCACTGTGAAGAACCACCTTCCGCTTTCCACCTCCTTTGGATTGTGCATGTATATTCTAATTGTTGCGTCATTTGGGATTGTGCCCAAATGAAACTTGTAATTAAAAATAAAGTTGACCTCTGAGGAGGGGTGGTGGTGGTGGGCTTAATTTATTTTTTTTTAAGAACCACTTTTGGTTCTAATATTTTTAAGAGTGCAGAAATTTGCATCAGGTTGTTATTTCTCTCTAGCGCTATTATAGACATTATGGATGTATGGAACAGAGAGTATGAATATTATGAGCAGTGTTGGGGAGAAACAGATTACATTAGGGGTGGAACGGTTCACTATTTTTCTATTTTGTCTACACTTCAAAATACCATACATCATCAGTAGATAATCCACCATCTTTTTTTTTTTCAAACTATGAGTTATTCTCAAGGACATCATGTTGTCATGTAAAAACTGAAAGAATTAGGCCGTTTGGCAATAGGCACGTCATTGTGATTAATGCTGGGAGCAATTCTTGTACAATAAATGGGAAGACATTGTTGATTTCAAAATGCTTTTCATTTATTTGGCAATAAAAATAAAAAATAAACAGTTTGCCTAAAATTCTTGCTTTAGAACAAATGAAGAGTTTGGTTCCAACACGCTATAAATCTACAATTGTTAAATTGAGGGGAAAAAAGGTGTTTTCTTTCCCAAAACTGGATGTGTGAAAACCACTATTTTCTGTTTCAAACTCCAATATTTCATCATGAGTTTGTAATAACATAAAAAAAAATCAAATCCATATTTTGATTTTTAAATATTTATTAAACAGATATTATTTTTGTCCAAAATGCTATCCATGACACCCCCCCCTTTAGCAATAAAAGCTAATTTACTGTATGAAAATGAGCACAGATTTCTTAGAAAACGAACAAACAAAAAACATTAATCTTGCCGTGTTTCCCAAATTGCATTCATCTCATTCCCACGGACGAAACGAGCACTGGATCATCGATACCGTCAATGTTATTCACTTATACTTCATTCACTCATCATCCGAACCGCTTCATCATCGCTTTAGCATCACCTGAAAGACAACAGTGTTCTTATAGTGATGTGTCCGTCGCCAACGAAACGGCTCTTAGAAGAGAAGCCGGTCACAGGAGGGAGAGAGATTTACACGTTTCCACCTTGTAAATACAGACATCCCAAGTCTCCCGGAAGTTCCGGGACTCTCCCGCATATTGATAGCGGCTCCCTGATGCCCGGAAACTGAATAAAATATCCCGGAAACTGGAGCAAGCAAACAAGAGCCTGCACGCGAGACAGTAGCTCCCTGAAATGAGTTTTTGCAGGTTGGGATGCCTGTAAATATTTTATAAATATTATACATACAATCCGAGATTAGAGCGCCGTTACAGTTCACCTCTTGCAATGGTGCGCTGTGATTGGTCGAGTAGAATCGCCGCATTCAGGACTGGCCTTTGCCGCGGTTTGGGGGAAAAGGTAGAAAACACTGCAGAGAAACATGACGGACACTGCGTTTTGTATACAACTGATTCTCCAACTTTGAATAGTGACCAAATGCGGAGCTTATTTAGGCGGTAACTTGATTTTATTGGGTTTAACCTTAACCCTCCGTTGTGACTGACCTTACTGCCGCACTCTGTCCCTTCACTAGGTTACTACACTGCAAAAAATCAGTGTCAGAAAATAAGAAAAAGAAAAGGAGAATAAAAAAGAATTTTCCAGAATCAAGCAAAATTATCTGCCAATATCGTGAGAAAATTTATCTTGTAAAGATCTCCTAAAACAAGCAAAAAATCTTTCCCTTTTCCATGTTTTTAGCTTTAATATTCTTAAAATAAGCAAAGTTGTCATGAATTTCTGAACTCGTAGTGGAGAGCATGAGAACCTGTGCGTTCTCTTAATTAAATTTCTTATTTCATTTTAACAAGTTCTTATAATCAGTACATTTTTCTTAATTAGATAATTGTAGCCAATGTTTCTTAAAATTAGATTATTTATCTTACACATACAAGTCTAGTCAGTTATTCTTAAAATAAAAAAGATCTATTTTTTCTTTTTAAGATTTTCTGGCTTGTTAAGATTTCATTTTTTGCAGTGTAGGGTATGGAGAGGTGTTTTTGAGCATGGTAGTATAGTTAAGAAACACGAACTACGGGAGCCGAAGGAGCCACAGACAGAGTAGAGCAGGTATAGGATGCACCATGAGAGATGACGCCGCTGACAATAAAAGATGTAAACTAAAATACCGCTTCTTTATTGAACAACACTACACGTATGTGCTGAACCGAATGATGTACCAAAGTCAAAGTCAAAGTAAACTTTATTGTCATCTCTGCTATATACTGTACAGATATACAGAGAGACGAGACGACGTGGCTCCAGTTTTTCAGTGCAATAGGAAATAAGGCACATGGAATAAACAATATATAATCGAATACAAACTATACATTCTAAACTAGAAATGGAATATTAAATATAACTTTAAACTAGAACTAGAAATAGAAGTAGAGGAGAGACAGTTTGGATGCAGTATTAACTACAAAAGTGGAAGTTGACTTTTACACTGGACGTGCAAAAGGTTAGAAACAGTTTCAATATGAAAATTCTATGTCCAGTCTATTAATAAAACAGTATGACCAACATTTTAAGTTTGTGCATATATTTTAACAGTAGTGGAGAACCAGAGTGTGTGCAATATTTTTCAATAATTTGTGCAGAAACAGTTAGTGAGAAAGTGACCAGTGATTTATACATTCAATGTTCAATGGTTGTGCAAATAAGTAGTGGCAGTGCAAAAATTATTATAGCAGTGTTGTAGCAACAGTCATTTGAGGAGGATTACCATTTCAATCGTCTGGCATTAGTGTGTGCGCATCCATTTAACGTAAAATAGAACTGATCAGCTCTTTATAAAAGTGACGCCATGAGGAAAGAAACATATTTTATTATAACATTTTATTATCTGTTTTTATGATTGTTTCAGCACAATTTTGAAAAATTGCTCAAATGTGTCACCATATGTCACACACAGTTAACAAAACTCACACACTGTAATGATCAATAATAATTATTATCATGATTAACTGTGTGTTCATTAAAATTTTGTGTAAGAAATTGTAAGTTTAGCCCTCTTTCATACGACACGTGGGACCTTTAATGTAGCTGTAAACCTCTAAACCGCATTACCTCCAGCCTGACCAGTCCTACCCATAAACCCCTGCTGCACAAACCCCCATAAACCAACACTCACACACACACACACACACACTACATACACACACACACACACACACAACACACACGCACCATCACGGCCGCAAGCAAAGTCTTCCGGTCCAGTGCATCGTCCAGTCCATAACCCACTTTATCGTCCTCCTGCTCTCTTTTGTTTGGTGCTGAGACACTGAGAAAGCTCTTCATCATCGAGGAGAGAATGCGTACGAGGTTTTACAACAAAAGCGCTCCTTTCTTTGTATTTACGCTGCGTTCATCCCATTGTGTTAATGTATTTTTTGAATAGCGGGACACTGCCCGAGGTGAGGATATACCGTAAGAAATATTCCATCAGGTTCAGTTTAAAAACATCAATTGATGGTTTAATGTTACAAGTAAATCAATTTGGACATGTTCATTATTTAAAATAAATTTATTGAAAACTGACATTCACAACGTTTAAACAACATACTCTTACCCAGAATGGTTATTTCAGACATTTTTGTAGAAAATGCAGAAAATTCTGGTATTACTTCCCCAGTGTGTGTTGATGTTCACTTAAAAACATACTAGTGTTTGTTGTCATGTGACTTCACCTTGTCCAGTCTGCACTATATCTCTGTTTATTTGCTTCAATATGTGATTCCGTCAGCACATATTTTACTTCTTTTATTATTATTATTATTATTATTATTATTATTATTATTATTATTATTATTATTATTATTATTATTATTACTCCCCCTACCGCCGCCCCAACTCTAAAACGTGCGGGCTAAATCGCTGTATGTTGCTATCACTCACATTGTCGATACATGCCCTAATTCGTGAGCTTTGTCCGTTTTTCCGCCGGTAAAAATGCATTAGTTGTGTCAATATTTCATTATCCAGCCATGTTTGGCGCCACATAAACAAAACATTAGCTGATAGGAGGGGTTCAATAGGGGTTCAAATCCCAGACCAGTAAAGTTGCCACTGAGGTCCCTCATGAACAGAACCTTAGCTGATTGCAGGGTCGTTGGTTCAAGGCACAGCGTTCGCACCCTCATAGTGTACAGCTGCAACGACAACGTATTTGTACCTTTTTAAATCCGTTTGTGTGACTGTGTTTCTTAGTGCGTACTGTCTTACTGAGATGGTGTTGTAATGGTACCTCTTCTTCTTCAAGTTATTCTAGAGCAGCGTTGAGTATTTACCAGTCTGCTGAATGCAAATAGATGTGTAATTTGCAATGTAGGTTGCTTACATAACGCTTTTGTGATGGTTGGTGTTGGTAGAGCAGATTTAGGTCCCGATCTTCTCTGGGCTGTCTGTGTTGTGTGCAGCTGCTGGAACTGCAGTCACACTGATATTTTGGAGACATTTTGTCCTCTGCTGTATTAAACAGCAATGTGGATTTTTATACAGGGAGATTATTGATCATGTTCAGACCTGTATGCTCATATGTCACCCACCTGCCTTTCAACAACTGCAGGTTTATTTGTTCATTCTGAAACAAGGACCAGAGCACGTCACTTACATATCAACATATACCTATCTCACACGATTAATAAAGTATATATCCATCCATTTATTGATCTATTCATCCATACATCCACCTGTCTACTGTACCTAAATACCTATCAATCAATCAAGCAATCTATCTATCTATCTATCTATCTATCTATCTATCTATCTATCTATCTATCTATCTATCTATCTATCTATCTAATTGCATTATTATATAATCCTACAAAGTGCTTTATATGTAGAGTATTTTATAAACAGGCGTTAGGATAATATTCTATTGCAGCAAGAAACCAAATATCAATTATGAAGTTCAGCTCTGTACCTTTCCATACGATGACAGATTTTTTTTAATTCTCTTCTTTACTTTTGCATTTAGAATGAAACTGATTCAAAGTTATCTCATGTCGTCCATCACAACTGAACTAACACTATGTGAAATAACATCTTGTGACATCACAACGAACAATATTTTCATATGAATAACTTTAACAATGAACAAGAAAATGTTGATTTGTGACCAAATCCAATAACCATGATTTTATTTTTGCAATTACAATTTGTAGAGAATGTAGAAAATCACAGATACAGACAGCAGGCCACTACGGGTCAGTCCCATCGTCAACAACACTTTGCTGCAACTTTTTCATTTTGGGGGGTTTTGCAAGGTTTTGCAGGTACATGTTTAAAATATGGATGTTGTGAATGTACAGAAATACAATAATTTTGCTTATCACACTGTATATAAAATATCACAAATAGAAAATTATGTATTTTCCTATAAAATCATATAAAAGATCTAGAGATCTGTTTTTCATATCATCGTTTTTACTTTATATTTTTTGTTGATGAAGGAGTAGAGAGCAGAGATAGAGTGAGCTGGGCCAGCAGTGTGTCTGTGCTGAGGTTGAGCTCGGGGCTTTTTGATGCTTCACTCGAGTGTGTGTAAATGTGACAGGGCCGATGACGAGGGACGCTGTAAACGCTCGGCTCCATCCTGACTCACAGCTCGGCCCGAAGCCACACACCAAAGGTCAGCGTTTCCTGATGCCATTGCCCAAAACGAAATCTTCACATCCTTCCTTGATTTGTTCCATCCTGCTGGACGGACCGATCCAGTTCTGTTACTTAAAGGTGTGGTAATACACATACACACACACATGCACTAATGCTCACACACGTATAGACTCCATACAGAATTAGTTAGCTGCTGGAACTACACGCTGAGCGGCATGGTGGTGTTGTGGTTAATGCTGTTGCTTCACAGCAAGAAGGTTGTGGGTTTGATCCCCAGGTCGGTCGTGGAATCTTTCTGTGTGGAGTTTGTGTCTCTCCTCATGGTGGTGAAGGTTTTCTCCAGGTGCTCCCGTGTCCTCCCACAGTTCAAATGCATGCAGTTTAGGTTGGTTGATGACTCTAAATTACCACACAGGTGTGAATGTGAGTCCCAGGATAGGCCCAGAATAGGCACGCTTTGGCAAGATTACTAATAGGGGAATAACAGTAATAAAAGGGGATAAAAGCAGTATAAAACTTTCAGGTATAACTAATTTTCGAAATATCATTTGATAACAGAAAAACAAACAAAACATTAAACAAACAAATAAAATGATAAATGAGTTTGCCTTTTGACTATGCTTGTTAAACTGTTTCCAGGCAAGTTCTTTATAATAAATAAAACCAAATATGGATTAAAATAATAAAGTCCTAATTTTTGAGATTTAAATTTATGAGCAAATCATGTATTTTATTTTGAGATTGTAAAGCCATAAATTTTCTCAGAAAATAAAATCTAAATTTTAGAAATTGAAGTCATTTACAAAAACAGAACTCAAATATTCTCTCACATTGTAAAGTAAAAATTAGCAAAATTTCTGTAATTCAAATCGAGAAAAAAGAATATTCTCTGACATTATGAAGCTACAAATGTGCAAAATAAAACCTCACAAATTTCAGAGATTAAGTTTAAAATTTCCATTTGTTTTCTGGAACTGTAAATGTTCTGTCATTGGTTACGAGGTGTGTATATTTTTGAGATAACAGTTGGGGAAACTACTTTTAAACAGCGGCTTTTAAGCTCCAAGCTACTTGTGATTAGAAGTGTCTAAGCTCCACTACAAGCTGCTGTTTTAATATAGAAGTTACTACACTACAAGCTACGGAGGCAAAGTAGCTACTGAAGCTACAAACTGAAGTTATTTCACAGCTTCAGATTCTTCTCCATCCTCCAACTCCAGTTAACAACTGCCAAGAGTGTGCTGTGATGCAATGAGCACAGTAGCCAATCAGATGTCATTTCTGTCAAAATCTGCTAGTTGAAGAGAGATATTTATTTCTTTTGGAACAATGTAGTAATAATGTTCTAAAATCAAAGTGGTTAGTTAGTTTTAGAGTTACAGCATTTTAAAAGTAGCTTTGCTACTGATAAGCTACTAAAATAATTAGATAAGTTAGTAGCTTAACTACTTATTTTCATCTCTGCATTCAAGTGCATGAATAATTATAAGATATGAATGAATTCCTAAGATTGTATCTCCATTTAACTCTCTCCATTAAACTGTATTTCTGCACCACCGGCAGTAAACTGCAGGCTTAAAATAACCCATAAACCCCGAATGATCACGACTCCTAACATCTCTCCTTCTTTTGCCATTTCTAAGAAGTCAGATTCTGTCACATGCTGACTTCAAACTCGAGCAGCTCCTGCCAGGATTTCCAGAAAAAGGATCTGTTCAGTCATTTTCAAGCCTACAACTGTGTGTTAGGAATATGGTAGATAAAATACAATTAAATTGGAGCAGTGGGAGGGGCTTAAAATCCAAGGAATTTATGAGAAAAACACTCAAATATTCTTTGACATTGTAAAGTCATTAATTTGCAAGTCCACGTTTCTGATGTTAAAGTTACAAATTTTTAGGACCAAAATAGGCAGGTATTCTTCTAACATTAAAAAGTCATAAATATGTGAGAATTGTTTTGGCAATATCAGATCACTTTTTTCCTTGGATTTTCCCCCTCAGTTAATTCCAATTATAATTTGCTTTAACCTTTTTAATTACAAATAATTAATTTAATTACAAAATAATCTTTAAATGTATCTTTTTATTAGGTTCCCTAATCTGCATTGTATGAGCATTACATTGTATAATAA